>JAFBJS010007029.1:385886-442110 GCA_016785265.1 Paraplagusia blochii
CTTGTCTGGCCTACTTAAAAGGAAGTTATTTGAAATCAGGTTGTGCAATAATTCATGGAATCATCCCTTTAGTCTGGTGTTCATTTATGTTGTGTAAAAAGCCAAGGTGTAGAAATTTTGGGGTAAAAGCTTAACTTTACCCACAATGCATTCCGACTTGAGACTTGCATTAGTAAAGTCAAAAAAATACAGACATGACCTAAGGGAGAGAATTGTTGCCTTGCATAAGCCAGGCTCGTCTCTTGGGAACATTTCAAGGCAGCTTGATGTACCAAGGCCATCAGTTCAGACAATTGTCCACAAATATAAGCAACTTTGAACTGTTTATGCATAATAACCAGCAATACGTTTTCCGTATTGCTGGGGCGAGCAAGGGTAAAGCCTTTAATCCCAACAATACCAACCCATCAGTCAATCATGGTGGCAGAAATCTCATGTTGTGGGGTTGCTTTGCAGCGTCAGGAACAGGTGAATTCCAGAAGACCAATGGAATCAGAAGAAAAGAGCAAAACTTGGAAGGGAACCTCAAAAACTCAAACTCATAAAGGTAAATGGGAATGCTACCAAGAACTAAGCCCTGAAGAAAAAGGTGTATGCAAGGTTGTGACCCAGTAAAAAAGCGCTGCCCTGCAAAGACATATCAATAAATCTTAAATTATGTGGATTTTTGCCTTTTAATTTTGTTTCCCGAAAGCATTAATCCTAGGACATTGTGGATGCTACTTTATTCATGATTCAAGTGTGAAACATGAACTTTGCATTAGATATAGTGTAGGAACATGCACTGTATGTAAACTTCCCGATTGTAAGCTTGCTGTTAGTGGTACTGGGCTCTAAAGGTGTCTTTATAATATGTTTATCCCCAAGCTTTGTTTGAAAAAAAAAAAAAAAAACAATGTAGGTGCAGTTTATTTTATGCAGTATAACAATAAATGACCCAAAGAACGCGATCCCGGATATAAGCGGCGGAAATGAGCTTTCTTCGCAGGGTGGTAGGGCGCTCCCTTAGAGATAAGGTGAGGAGCTCTGTCACACGGGAGGAGCTCAGAGTAGAGCCATTGCTTCTCCACATCAAAAGGAGTCAGCTGAGTTGGCTTGGGCATCTACATCGGATGCCCCCTGGACGCCTCCCACGGGAGGTGTTTGGGTCATGTCCCACTGGGAGGAGACCCAGAGGAAGACCTAGGACACGCTGGAGCGACTATGTCGCCCGGCTGGCCTGGGAACGCCTTGGGATCCCCCCAGACGAGCTTGAGGAAGTGTCTACGGAGAGGGAAGTTTGGGCGTCCCTCCTCCGAATGTTGCCCCCGCGACCCGGCTCCGGACAAGCGGATGAAAATGAATGAATGAATGAATGAATGAACAAAACATGTGTACATACTACTTATAGTTAATGACTGTATTTTTGGACTATAAGGTGCACCATCAAAAGGATAAAAGAGTGTGGCTTAAGGCCAGCGTAGGTAGGTTTTTCCCAATATGACAAAATTATATCCTGACGAGCTATTTCCCGGAAATCCCGGGATTTATTTATTTCTTACTGTACCCTGTGTATAGGCTTTATTTAAATATTGTAACGTCTATCCAGACGTATAATTAAGGTTAAGACGTTGCTTAACAATTTCGCATTTATTGCAAAGTCTTACTCACAGAATTTGGACACTGTCGGCCGTAACCACGCCAATACAAAGAGCAAACACGGAAATGGGGAAAAAATGTAATGACAACACAATATGCATAAGTTGAAGGATTTTATGCAGAGTACTGTTTGAGGAGTTCTTCCATCAAGGATAACCCCACCTGAGCTGAAGGAGCTGCTCAGGTGGGGTTATCCTTGATGGAAGAAAGCCTGGATAGTGTCCTTATCTTTCCCACCTTCTCCACCGAGTCCAATGAGTAGCCCAGGACAGAGCTCGCCATTCTAACCAGTTTATTAATTATTTTCCTGTCCCAGTTAGTGCTCCCCAAACTAAACTAAAAATTGCAGAGGCCACTACAGAGTCATAAAAAGTCCAGAGGGGGAGGCCTGCACATACCAAAGGAACTCAGTCTCCTTAGGAGGTGGAGGCGGCATTGGCCCTGGTCATCTACAATCCCGCAAATTGAAGGTCAAGGCAACAGGTCTGTACTGATTCGGCTCCTTTGTGTGCGACGTCTTAGGAAACGGAAACACACAAGAGGTCTACCACAAGACCGGAACCTTTTCCAGGCTGAGGCTCAGATTGAACATGTATGTGACCATCTCAGACTTCGTCAGCACAGTTCTTGAGCAGTCTAGGGCTGATTCCATCTGGTCCTGCAGCTTTCCTGGTTTTTAGTTGCCTCAGTACTCTCCTCACCTGCTCAGTTGTCACAGAGAAGGGACTGTGGTGGGGGGTGGACAGCTGGGGGTTTTGAGGCTGTGGGTGTGGGGGAGAGGGATGTGGGCGAGAGATGTGAGGTGTAGAGGTAGAGTAACTTGAGGGATGAAAGCTGTGGCAGAATGTGAGAGATGATGTGGAGGTGAAGGAAGTTGGGGAAAGGTGGCTGTGGTAGTTGGTAACATGTCTTGCCCTGACGCAGCTCCTCCAGCTTCTTCTTGTAGTTGTCCTTGGCCTTCCTTATCTCCTGTTTGGAGTCCTGCTGGACTCTTTTAAATTCCTCTCTGCTCCCTGACAAAACACTCTCTTCTTCTTGTTCAGCAGTACTTGAAACTGAGGGATCACCAATGGCTTGGTGTTGGCGAAGCATTGCGCTCTGCGGGTTGGTATTATGTTCTCCAGGCAGAAGTTCATGTATTTGGTAATGCAGCCGGTCAGGCGATTGATGTCATTGGCATGAGCGCTGTAGCATGTCTCCCAGTCAGTTGTATGGAAACAGTCTTTCAGCTTCTCATAGGCCTCCTCATTCCACATCATCAAACTTATCTTTTACGCAGGCTGTCTTCTCACCATGGGTGTGTATTCAGGGCAGAGATGGACCAGGTTGTGATCAGAGCGGCCAAGTGGGGGCAGGGGGTGGAGCTGTAAGCATCTTCTACATTTGCATAAAGATCCAACTTCTTGTTCTCTCTAGTGAGACACTTCACGCACTGAGTGAACATGGGGAGGGTGGAGGCGTGAATTTTTTTCATTTTCATTTTTTTTGCTAAATCCTACGTCTAGCTCTGCATCCCCATCTCTTCCTTCTCAGCTCAGTTGGAATCTCTGTCTCACAGGCGAAAAGCACAACAGTGTAACACAACGGCATCAACTGATCCCTGGTGTGGATCCGCTGAGCATATCCGCTGACGAAGTTCAAAAGAGTGCGGAAAACAGCAGAAAACAGGACGCTAAAGTAGAGCTGGGCGGTATGACCAAAAATTGATATCACGGTATTTTTAGAAATGATCACGGTATCACGGTATTTGACGGTATTGTTTTTTACGTGATAACCCCAATTCCTAATTGTTTAGAAAATAATTATAGTTATTAATAGTTATTAACCCTGGTTTTAATGGTCCCACAAAATGTTGCTGTTCACAAAGAATTGAGTGTCAGGCACTTATAATTGTAATGAGGTGCAGAAATCAGAATGAATGATCCAGACAGTTGCAGTAAAAAGTACAGAATTCATTAATTGTGCAACTTGAAAACATCATTTAAAGATGACTGCAATGTAAGAGAGATGTGCCCCCTGTGACTGCAAAGTGAATACTTCATAAACAATCATTTTCATGCAATCTTCGTAGTCCAGGATATGTTTGTGGCGGAGGTGGTGAAGCAAATTACTTGTGTTGCCGCCGCCGGCTAATTACCCGTGTTTGGTCCGAGTCAGATTTCGCAAACCAAAGTACTTCCACACAACAGACACTCATTTTTTGGAATGAGTGTGTTAGAATTATCTCCCTCCATTCTCTCCGGCCGGTCAACTCACTGTACTGCCACTACTACCGCTCTCGTGCACAGTTGGTTTGTTTGGTGCAATGGGGGTAAATGCAAAATTCATATCATAAAAATAAAAATTACCGGTATACCGGTGCAAACGGTATACTGCCCAGCTCTATGCTAAAGTAATAAAAGTGATCTCCTTTAGGGCATGCCGACAACTCAATTTGACTGAACAAAACTTCTTCTTCTCCTTTCAGCTTATCCTTTTTCTCAAGGGTTGTTACAGCGAGTCAACAATTGCCATCTCACCCTGTCCCCTGCATCCTCCACTCAAACTCCAACCACCTCCACGTCCTCCCTCACCGCATTGATAAATCTCCTCTTTGGCCTTCCTCCTTGTTTCTTACCTGGTAGCTCCATCTCTAGCATTCTTCTCCCAATATAATCACTGTCCCGCCTCTGAAAATGTCCGAACCATCTTAATCTGGCCTCTCTAGCTTTTTCTCTGAACCTTCCTGTCTGTGTTGTCCCCCTGATTACCTTGTTTCATATCCTGTCCACTCTTGTCACCCATAAAGTAACCTCAGTATCCTTAACCCCGCCACCTCCAGCTCTGCCTCCTGTCTTCTACCTATACCTAGTGTCTCTAATCCATACATCAGTGCTGATCTAAGAACTTTCCTGCAACCTTTCCCTCCATCTTAGCTGACACTCTATTACACTGTTTTTATCACAAATCACTCCTGAGACCTTTCTCCAGTTGTTCCACCCCCCTATTCTTCACCTCTCTTCCACAGTGCTCTGAACAGTTGAGTCTAGGTATCTGAACTCCTCCACCTTCACCACCTCCTTGGAACCTCACCATTCCACGGTTCCACTTTTCATTCACACACATATACTCTGTCTTGCTATGACTGACCTTCATTCCTCTTCTATCCAGTGCAAATCTCCACCCCTCGAGGTTTTCTTCTAGCTGTTGCTAATTGCAGATCACAATGTCATCGGCAAACATTATCATCCATCGAAACTCATCTGTCAATTGGTCCATCACCAGAGCAAAACAAAAGGGGCTTAGGGCAGATCCTTGATGAGGTCCCACTTCCACCTTTAAGTCTTCTGCCCTTCCAACAGCACACCTCACCACTGTTGTACTGTTCTCCAACATATCCTATACCAATCTAACATACGTCTCTACCACTCCTGACTTCCTCATACAGAACCACAGTTTCTCCTTTGAAACCCTGTCATAGGCTTTTTCTAAATCTACAAAAACACAATGCAGCTCCTTCTGACCCTTCTGAAGTACAAAGGTACTTCTCCATCAACATCCTCAAATATTGAGGCAAATATTGCTTCTGTGGTACTCTTTCTCTGCATAAAACCATACTGTTGTTTGCAAATCTCTACCTCTTTCCTCATCCTGGCCTCAACAACTCTTTCCCAAATCTTCATGGTGTGGCTCATCAGCTTTATTCCTCTGTAACTGCTACAACTCGCACATCACCCTTTTTGTAAATTGGCACAAGAACACTTTTCTTCCACTCATCAGGCATCTTGTCTTGTCTCCAAAATTTCATTGAACAACCTAGTCAGACAATCTAGTGGATCTTCCCCTAAGTACTTCCATACCTCCACTGGCATGTCATTGGGACTACTGCCTTTCCACTTTTCGTCCTCTTCAGAGCTTTTCTAACTTCATCCTTTCATCCTTTCTTGCCGCCTATCATATTCCTCATTCAAGTCCTCCCTCCATCTTCCTAGCACATCTTACTCACATACTCCAGTCTATTCTCCTCTGTTGTGTCACTATCCCATCTCTTCTTTGCTAATCTCTTCCTCTGAACACTCTCCTGAACCTCATAATTCCACCACCAGGTCTTTTTGTCCTCCTTTATCTGTCTCCTTCCTAGCTGTCTCCCTAATGACTCTAGTTGTGGTATCCCAGTTTTCCCTACCACAGCCCTGAACTGCTCTCACTTTTCCATAGTCTTCACAACATTCCTCTTTCCTAAACTTCCACCACTTGATCTTCTGCTCTGTCTTCACCCTCTTCCTCCTTCTCACCTTCCATTGTCAACTTGCACACTACCATCCTATGCTGTTCAGCTACACTCTCACCTGCCACCACCTTACAGTCACTCATCTCCCTTAGATTACTTCATCTACACAGGATATAATCTACTTGAGTGGACCTGCCTCCACTCTTGTATGTCACCTTGTGTTCCTCTCTCTTTTAGATACAGGTGGCCACAGGATACCAAGGCCATTTCCATTCTTTACGCAAAATCTACCACTGCCTGTCCTTCCAAATTTCTATCCCTAACTCCAAACTGACCCATCACATCCTCATCCTCTCTGTTCACTTCTCCTACTTGGCCATGCTCCAATCACTACTCACTCTTCCCTGGGGATGCACTTTACAACCAAATCCAGCTCTTTACCAAAGTTCTCCTTCTCTGCTAACTCACCGCCTACCTGCCTGGCACTCGTTTCACATCCACCACATTCCTTGCATACATTTCCCAGATGATCACCCCTACTCCATTTCTCTTCCCATCTAATCCATGGTAGAAACGAGTAGAAACCTTCCATCTGGTCTCTTGCACACACAACACATCCATTCTTCTTCTCTTCATCATGTCAGCTAGCTCTCTACCTTTCCCTGTGGTTGTACCTACATTTAGGGTTCCCACCTTCAGACCAACACTTCTAACCTTCCCCTTTTAACTCTTTGCCTTAAGCAATCACCCTCCTCTTCTTTGTCATGGACCAACATTAGTACTTTCAACAGTACCCTATAGGTTAACAGCACTGTTGGCAGTCGTTGTAAACCCCGCGACTGATCCGGTATGGAAATCTTTTTGGTGTCTCGCATCTTTGATTCGGCCAAAGTTTTATGCCGGATGCCCTTCCTAACGCAACCCTCACCATCTATCCGGGCTTGGGATCGGCACAAAAAAAAACCACTGGCTTGTACTCCCTAGTGGCAGGGTTGCTCCTTCGTGGCTGGGTTCCGTACAAATCAATTTGACCGTACAAAACAACAATCATAAAAAACTTCAGAGGGGAGAAAAAGTAAGAAACAGTACAAAAAGGAGGAGAGCTACTGTAAACAGTCGCTGCTCGTGCAACACCATCTTAAAGGTTCAATGGTTATCACTATCAAATGCACAATTAAAATTATAATTGTAATCATAGGCTTGTGCTAACCTTTTTTATATATCACATTTGTATTCCTAAGAATCATAGCTGTTTGTTTTGGTACAGAGATGGCTGTGTGTCTTACCTGCCCAAAAAGACTTTTGAGGTGTAATTTAGCAGTGAGTCTGAGTCCGTGATGATGCTCATCATTAGGTGTTGAGGCAAAGGGATTAGAGGAGGATGATGTAGACAGTGCAGGCATGTGATCCTTCTCTACACTCTCATGTCTGCCCTGAATGGGAGGAGCTAGCTGGCTGTCACTGTAAGCCCTGCAGCCTTCGCTCATTTCACAAACTCCAAGAAGATTTTTGTTCCGAGTACCTCCATCACAAATGTCCTCCAAACTGATGCTGTGCTCCTTGGTCAGTTCCTTTTTATCTACTGAGCAGTCTGAGGACGTCTGGATAAAAGGAATCAGACCAGCTGACCCTGTGGGCAAGTCCTCATTCTCTGAGTAAAACTTGTAGGAGCCAGAGTATCGGTTCTGCTCTAGGTCTGACTTCTTCAACGCCACTTTCTTCCATGGGAAGAAGTCAATGTCCAACAGGCATCCTTCTGAACTAAATCGACGCATGATGCCTGTGCGGTGTCTTGCAAAAGGATGGCAGAAAGTGCTGCAAAAAGACAGAAAAAGTGAAAATGTTTGTCAGAGTCAAAGGCATAATGAAACATACATAACATACAATGAACCTGGGAGCCTGATGCTACCCACCAAACTTGTCCGAATGATTTTAATTTATATTAATTACCATTGTCATTTTCATATCGATGAAGCTTACTCATTTTGGACAAATAACTTTTTTTTTTATACACGTTCTGAGGGTCTTCCAAAGGATGTATCTTCCCATCTGTCTGTCTGTTTATATACTTATTTAATGTTTTTACTGAATTAATATTCTAATCATCCTTCTGATTTATGAATGCTCCCATTAATGATGACATGTTTGTTTTTGTATAGATTACCACCATTAAATAGACATTACAATAGTTGTAACACTTAGTCATTATTCCAATCGAGTGATCATAAGTGAACATAAGGAGGAATATTTGTTATTTTCTTTACTAAGTTTATTTTCCATGAAAATATTACAGTTGTTTGTAGACGTTTGGTTAAATTCCCGACACATTTATGTAAGTTTGTGTTTATTTTATAGCCCAGTTGATGTAAAACTCTAATTTCTAATTTGCAATCTGACTCAATAACTGTTCAGCCGAACGACATCATTTGTTTGTACAATATGGAAAAAAAACCGCTTCACGGGAAGTGAAGGGATTGACGTATCTTGTTTACACAGATAAACGACACTCTTAGTTAATTTACAGTCATCTGTTATTTACATCTAACCTACAGGAGTGCAGGGGAGAAAAACAACGGAGTGACATTTAAACTTACAGTTGCACTTTACTCCGGACGGTGAATTAATTTTACCGGTCAGCAGTCGCTTTCTCTTCTGGTGTAACTGCAGCTTTCTTTGCTTCTAGAGAGCCATGCCGTGGGTGAACATAGGTTTTTGGATACGGCGGAACTGATTACCAACTTGTGCCGCTACGACAGTTGCAGTTTTGTCCCCGGGCTATTTTGTACGGTCGCTCTTGTCCCCGCAGGTCCTGCCTCAAGAAAATACACATGAACACGGAGTCAGATGAAGACGTCAAGAAATTCTCCGCCAAGTTTCTCCCGTGACTCTGGAATGACACTGTACGCCTTCCCACTCAGGAGCACACGGCCACACCTTCACCTTCTCTCTGTTTCAACTTGTCAGACAACAGAGAACATATCTGATTTATGTCTCTGAAATAAACACACACGCGGATTCACATCTCTAACACGGCATTTACAATAGCTACGACTCAGATGATGTTATTTCTGCTACTAAAACTACTAATACTGAAAATTATAGTTATATTATTATACAAAATAAATATTTTTATAATGATAATAATAAAACAGGCAAAAATTTGAAAAAGTTTACTTCATTTAAATGTAATATGCGTCTAACGTACACAAATTAATAGAAAATAAACTTTGTTAAGAAAAGGCGCGAATGCCTATCTCAAACTTAGAAGCGCTCAGGCATTTCGATGGGAGCCTCTCCTACGTCACTGGGTCCTTCAGGTCTCTTGAAGTGAATTGAATTGTATTATCAGCCTACATATATGACGCTATTCCAGCTGATATTATCTGTATATATATATTGACTGTAAACAAGTTCAAATTCCACATTTTTTCCTTCTAAACAGTTAAACCCAACGCAAATTACAGTACATTTACTTTTGCCAGGTTAGACGCTCAAAATATTTGCCCTCATTTCACCAATTTATTGAATTTTTTTATATATTATTATTCAATTATGTTTTGTTTACCTGATGTATTATTTAATTCAAATTTAGCTTTACGCACTTTATTATATATTTTTCTTTGCTGTATTGTTTAGATGTTTCAATAGTTTGAGGGGAGGAGTTGTATTTCTTTAACATTTATATGTTGACGATTCTTATGATAATGTCCTGATGACCATTTTTACCTTTGTACAGCTGTTGGTCTCTTTAGCTTATCTTTTTTGGGTGGTGGTGGTGGTGGGGGAGGGGTGCCATAGAAAATCAACATTTTCCATTTTTCCCGTTTTCTATATCTTCTACTCTGACTCCAACTACCTCCATGTCCTCCCTCAATGCATTTGTCTCCATTTCTAGGATCATTCTTGTACCAATGTGTCCCATGTCCCCCCTCTGAACATGTCCAAACCATCTCAATCTGGCATCTCTAGCCTTTACTCCATAGCTTCCTGTCTGTGTTCCTCTAATGACTTGTTCCTGATCTTGTCTGTTTTTATCACTCCTAAAGATAATCTAAGAATCTCTAACATACTTTTCTGCTGCTCCTGACTGCCTCATACTAAGAGAAAGCATTTGACAAACCATTTCCAGTAAGTTGCTTTCACTATCTGATATAACATAAAAGCATAGTCAATTTTAGCATGATGTAATTTTTTGGATTTACATTATGTTAAATTTGGATTTTAAAATGACAAAAAATTGAAACTATCAAATGTTAACAGATAAGTGGGAATTGTTTAAAATATATCATATAAAGCAAGGATAGGTAAAGTGGTT
The DNA here is from genome assembly GCA_016785265.1 of Paraplagusia blochii. Taxonomy (NCBI): domain Eukaryota; kingdom Metazoa; phylum Chordata; class Actinopteri; order Pleuronectiformes; family Cynoglossidae; genus Paraplagusia; species Paraplagusia blochii. The sequence goes on from JAFBJS010007029.1 coordinate 396,050, forward strand.
GACAAATGTGTATGTACAAAAAATAGTTATTTGCTCTCACAGTATTCGTCAGGGTTTTTCGTTTTAATCCCTATCAGAAATAAGGGACTTTTGGAATTGACTCTGTTCTATTTTATCTCACTTTTTTCCAATGTATGTTAGTGATTGTGCTACCCAGTTAAAGGGAACTTCATCAACATCCTGCAGATGGTTGTTTTAACATTAACATTGAAGCAGGTGTTACATCAAGGTTATTCGAGGGAACTAAAAAAACAAAACAAAAAAAAAAAAGATTTTCTGCCAGTTGCTCTGTTTTGTCAATTTTATATGAGGCTTCTATTTGTAATATGTTTCAGTCGTTTTTTTGGTTTTCTCAACCATCACAAGATGTAAGGTTTAATTCACGCTACCATTAGCTACTCTTTGTAGCACATATTTTCTCTTCTGAAAACAAGCAATGTCCTTGACATATTTCAGTCTGCCCTACATGCATCACTTCAAGGTCTTCATAGTTCAGTTCATTTTTCTGTCTTGGTCATGTTTATACAGCTTATTTTTAACAGTTTTATTTTTACAAAGTAAAAATATTTAACACCAACCTCTTAATCAATGACCTACTACAATAAGTCAAATTAGTCCTTAATATCAGTAATAGAATAAAATTCATAGAAAATATTTCATTTATTTCATCTAAAAAAACAAAGCTAAAAAGCGAAAGAATGACCAAAAGTTCTTCTCAGGAGTCTTCTTTCTCTTGGTACCTAAAAAATCAAAGAAATAACACAAAGTGAATATTGTAGTCAAATGTTATAATTTTTGCTTTAGTTTGTAGAATCAAGCATGTTACCTGCAGTGTATACAAGTAAAGAAAACTGTTTGTCCCTCATCTGCAGATCTCATCTGCCTTGTGTGGTAAATCATCCCCTCTTTATTGCAACGGGAACAGCGCCTGTCAATCTGGAAGAAGTGGAACTTGTTTATAAGGCAGGCAGTTGGCATAACATACACTCAACTGTGAATGATCAGGAGTAAGTCTGTTTTACCACAGGTCCCTTCAGCTCAGTGTCTCCCACATCCTCCAGAGCCAGGGTCGACTGCTCCACAGGGTTAAAGACAACGGTGGAGTGGATCTCTCTGGCTACAAACAAGGAAAAAAGATTACTAATGTACAAAATGGATTAACTGCTACCATTTACTAAATTGATTGCATTGATACCACATTTTGTTTACTTTAGCCCATTGAATGCAATACATTGAATCGTGGTACAATTGCTTTATTTGATTTTTTTTGTTGTGCAGAGCTTTGTGCACTCTATTATGGCTCCTGAACTCAAGTCACAATGTTCTGAAGTTCATACATCCTATTTTAGAAGGTTATAAAGATGTTAGCCTCGGTTAGTTAAGTTAATGAGGTTCTCAATTCTCCTGCCCAGGTCCTGCTTATTGTACACAGTTCTTAGGGGAAAATTGTGTTTTAACAGGACTAAATCTTCTCTTCCTTTGGGCCTTTTTTAAGGGTTTTCAAATAAAAAATTTGGGGGGGCAGTTGGTGGCCTTGTGGTTAAGGAAGCAGCAAGTTACAACTGAGGTGCACTGAGCATGGTGCCCCCACACTGACCCTTCTCACAACTGCGATGGGCGAAATGTGAAACATAGTGATGGCATGCCCATTAAGTTGCAAATGCAGCATAATCAAAAAACAGAAACAACATGAGTGCCTTGCTTAGTGCTATGCCTGAGAGAGCAACTTATGGAAAATGCTTTTTCTTTGTATGAGGAAGTGAGGAAAGGCAGAAAAGTAGGTCAGAGATGCTGAGATTCTCTTTAGGAGAGACAAGGATGGACAGGATCAATGATAAGGTCATTACAGGAACAACACAGACAGCAAGGGGAAGAGAAAAAGCTAGAGAAGTCAGATTGAGATGGTTTGGATATATTCAGAGGAGGGACAGTGGATACATTGCTAGAAGAATGATCCTAGAGATGGAGCTCCCTGGTCGGAAGCAAGGAGATTAAACGTGGGCATGGAGGTATTTGGAGTTATAGTAGAAGGTAGAGAGAACAGGGGGAGGTGGGAAATAATGATTCGCAGTGAAACCGCATGAAACAAAAAGCCGAAAAACTTTTGTCAAAACAATATTTCAATCTCCATGCATTGTCTGCACCTGCTACTGGAAAAGAGGATGAACAGCGGGGACAGCGGACTGTGTTTGACGTCCCAGGCAGAGGAAGAACGTTTCCACAGTCAGGGCAGAAATTTGCATCCACACAAAAAACCGACATGTCTGTAAGGAAAAGTAAGACACTGGGTACCACGAATACTGAATTTGTGTGACTCCAACACGAATGTTTATCAGTTATTATATTTTTGAAATACAATGTTAAACCAAACAGGCGTTATCCAAATAACGTCGTGTTACAACGCGACGTTACCACGTGAACGAAGCCGCGTCAAATACGAGGTAACACAAACAGAATTACGACGTTCGGGCCACAGACAAATATAAGTGACTAAAAATTGATCATCTTAAAAACTATTAAAGTTATTGAGCACAAACAAACCTGATTTGTGATAAATGTTCACGCCGCCCTCAACTTCCTTCTCTTCGTGGGTCTATGATGCAGGAACACATATCAGTGTGTTACTGCCACCTACTGTTCTGGGGTGGTTAAGGCACCATAGAAAATTGTGGGAAAAGAAGAAAATAAATAATTATTAATTTGAAGCCTGTAAAGTTGTTTTCCTCATTTCTGTTAGGCGAAATTATTAAGTGAATATTGTGAGTTGAAATAAAAATGTAAATATAGTTTGTTTCAGACCGCTGTACCACACAAAACAGAAAAGCAATTAGTGTAAATATGTAACAATAATGTCATTCTTATCATAATATAACGGTCTGACTGTCACAATAGTGAAAACTCGTTAGATTTCCATTTTGATTTGTAGATGTCATATGACAATTATCACGTGGTGCTCCAGCGGCTAAATCCCACCTTTCTAATTTGATTGGCCAGTGTTCTGTGTTACAGTCATTTGAGAGCGGAAGTAGCTAACCTGTTATATTGTCAGTGTTGCTGTAAAGTAGTTTATGGGGTCGTTTATGGGGTTCGTTTGATTTTCAGTCACTCCTGTGCCTTCTGACACCCAGAGCCCAAATTTGAACTATGTCGGGCTGTGTCGCCGCTGTTGTCGTTTTGTGGGCAGTTAGGTAAGATGCGACGCTGTGTTTACCCGTGTGTTTGTTTGTCGGGGAATTGCTGTGTGTACACGTCTTTTGTGGTTGAATAAACCCCGAGCTTTACGCGCGGTTTATCTTGATAGGATATTTGTAGCTAATTTAATACGACGCGTTGACCGAAAACAACAAGTATGAAGCTTGTACTGCAAAACAATGAGTTAAATCACTTTATGTAATGGCCTAACCCCAAAATTCCGTAGTCTACAAAAATATATATAATAAGCAGCTACTGCCATATTCTCCAGTGCCCTAATTTTGTTTGTGACTGACGCGCAGACCCATTAGACCGGTTTTATTTATTTCAAGGTGAAGTAAACTAAAGTCTTGTATATTATATTAATTACATATATTTTATAATGATAGTGAGTTCCAATTTTAGTTTTTAACTGTTCAATTAAACAACAAATGGCCTGATGTTTAACATTTTTTTCCATTCTGCTTGGCATGAAAAATTAGGTTTTAAGAGTGGGGAAACACAGCAATATTTTTTTTGTATTGACACCTTTTCAGCTGCAGAGGGATAGCTGTCCCATCCCTTCCAGATTTTGGGAGCAGCTATCATGTCAAAGGTAACAACACCTTACGCTGTTCACTTCTCATTGGTTACACAAGTGACCCACATTAGTTGAACACGTAAACCTCACTCCTGCAGGTATGATTTCACTCCCCTATGCTGAAATTAAGGAACCATTTGAAGCCTGGTTAGATCTGAAAGCAAAGTCCAGCAGAATTGACTACTACCATGGTAAGACAACTGGCTTATTAACTATGTCTGGTCCTGTGCAACCTGACTCAGCTTTTTTCATTTGTGCTCAGATTAGTGATGTGAAACTGAGAACTCTTGTGTCATCTGAGAACTCTTGTGTCAACTGAGGTGGCTGAAAATTACGTTATGTCAGCAAAGAACCAAAATGACCAAATAAGCACTTTGGTAATTCATTGTAGAAAGTCCTCAGACTTTGGACCTGTTTTTTTTATTTTTGGAACTTGATTAAGGTTGCTAAGTTTTTTACATGAGTACTGGAAGATTATCATTTACTTACTAAAGTAAATGAAAATGTACTTTAAGGAAGGCTTAAAGCCTTGCTAAAGGCTTTTAGGAAGTCAATAAGGTGTGTAAATGTAGCTTTTTCAAGATTTATGATATGGAGTTCATACCCATCTAATATTATGTGTTTTCCTTGAATAGTCTTTTTTTGCTTGCTTTTTTTGTCCTGCTCCATTGTTGATATACTCAGATCCCTCCAAAATATATCATTAAAAGGTTTATTTTTCCATAATTCCATACAAAATGACCCATCATTTGGCGTTGGTTATTTTACATAATTTGGGCTTCCAGCTTATGAAACCTAAAATAACAGAACACAATACCAACCCTGGGAGCCCATGATTACTAGACAGGGTGCCTAATTGGTTGTGTTCCTGTCGAGCGTTTTAAACCTCTTGTTTTGTTTCGTTTTTTTGTTGTTTGTTTTTTTTTGACAAATATTTCTATTGAACTTATTTCTCTTTAATGAACAAAACAAGCATGTGCAAAACAACAGCAGTAAGTACAAATCTGGTATATAATCTGGTAATTAACAGCATTAATGATAGAAATTAAAGATTAATATAAGTGGGGGAAAATACATCAACTCCACAAGTCCAGACAAACTGCCTCACTCCAAAAACTCTATAACAAGTCCTAGGTCTTGCTTAGGTCTTTAACAGATATGTTAAATTTCCCCTTAATCTATATCATCCATCTATATCATGTTTTCCATGGCATTGCAATGCACAAGTACTTCGTCCTACTGTGTTTCTAGAATCAGTTACAATTATATTTCAATGTGTGCACATTGTAGGTGCCTGAACTTTTTATTATTACATTGTAAGGTAAATCTGTATCAAACAAGTTTATCTTTATATGACTGAGGAACCCGGGGGTAGCCTCATGTATAGCTTTACCTCTCTGATAACTGTCCAGGTCAAGTATCAACTTATCAATTGGGAGCCGAGCAGCAGTGGGGCGTCGCCTATAAGATCAGTCCTGAGACAACAGAGGTGGAAACAAACGTGATGAAGTGCTTTCAGGTCAATGGGACAGAGAATGAGACCATCAAACCACAGGCAACGCTGCCCGATTTGCAGGGCTTTCAGGTTTGTCTCTGTAATATGTGTCTGTCAATCAAAGTAATGTTGCCTCAATGAATGTTAATTTTATCTAATTGTCTCTCACTCCACGAGTGTAGTGAAAATATTGGAAAATGTAACTCGGATTTGTTGCAAGTTACTTTGGTTGACTTAGGTTTTCAGTACAGGCTCCAACGTAGTGCTCCAATTCAGTTTTCACAAGTCAAGATCTGTGAATTCCGTTGAATTATGAAGTCTTTCTGACCACTTGTTAAAAATGTTTCTCCTTGCAGTTCCTCAAAATAGAGTACTATGCTGGTTCCTTGTGTGAGGTCTGGCAGAATGTGACCAATGTGGGTTACAAAAAGAACACGTACACACTCTGGGTAACTCATTCAGAGGGAGGCACTGGTACTGCCGCACCACTCCACTATGAGATGATGGGATACAACACATTGCTGGGCTCTCACTATGACAAATATTTGGTGGACTACAATGAGTTCAGCACTGCCGTGGACCCTAAAATATTCTCCCTGCCTGATGGTTTGTGGATCTTGCCGTTGCCTGATGTTTAACATGAAAACATTTTGTTGAATAAATAAGATGTGACATATGTGGATGTCAATTGTTCTGTCACAGGGATGAGCTGTGGTGGGTTTCCTGGTCCTGGAGTGGAGCATCACATCTTGGCAAATCCAATGAAAGACCTCATCCACACCTCAGCTTCAGGCCACTCTCAGCACATGTTCAAATATTTCAAAGACAAGTTTCATCGTCATTACTCTGATGAAAGGGAGCATGAGAAGAGGGAGCACGCTTTTGTCCATAATCTTAGGTGAGAAGCTGATGCTGGGTTTTTCTCTCTCCGAGGATGATAATCAGCTCACCAATATTGGCATAACTATGTAATTTCTGTGGGAATTGTTATTGGTTTTTTTTTTAATATAAATCCAATATTTTGATGCCTGTGCTTTTGCCACAAGATCTAGGCCTTAATGCAAGTTCCGGGGATAAACAGTTGTATATTATTCTATAATATTATCTCTGCAGCAGTTGGTGTGTGTGATTCCACACACTACAAAAACCTTATTATTATTATTATTATTATTATTATTATTGGTGGAAAAAAATAACTTTGGTCTTAATGATATCACATAATAATCATTGCATCTGGTTAATAATATGTTGACCTAAAAATAATATTTTTTTTTGGATGGCAAATCCATCCATCATTTTTGTTATCGTTGAGCAAATGATGTTACTAAAATTTTCCAAGCATCAAGGCAACAATTAAAAAAAAAAAAAAAGACCATTCATTTTTTTGTGGCAGTTGGTGGCCTAATGGTTAAGGAAGCGGACTTGGGTCCGCAAGGTCCCCGACACTAATCGCCCTACCAACATGTTACTGTGAGTGGGCACTGTCTCCACTCACAGCTCCCCAGGTGCTCACAGTTGTCCACTGTTCACTTTGGTGATTGGTTAAATACAGAGGTCACATTTCATTGTGTGCAGTGGTGTGAGTCACAATGACATGGAGTTTGCTTTCCTTTTCTTCCTATCTATTCTTCTTCTCTCTTCCACAGTTGTCCACTGCTCTGAATATTTCATCCTCGGTATCTAAACACTTTCCCCTTCTCCTCCCTTGGTCCTTGTAACCTCACCATTCTAAACTTGAGTACTATTTCAGGTACGTCCATTCAAAGAACAGAGCAGGGCTGCCTTTCACGTTGGCTCTGAACTCTCTGTCAGACCGCACTGTGTCAGAGCTTGCCACCATGAGAGGAAGGAAAAGAGGAAGGACTCCCAACAGAGGGCGTCCTTTTCCTACCAAGAGTTTTGAAGGAGTGAAAGTGCCAGAGTCCCTGGACTGGAGACTTTATGGTGCGTTTTTGTTCACCAACATAAAAAAAACACAATTTACGATTCTTGTGCCTTGTCTGACATAACCTTTTCTGTTCAGGTGCTGTAACTCCAGTAAAGGATCAAGCCATATGTGGTTCCTGCTGGAGTTTTGCCACCACTGGAGCAGTAGAGGGCGCACTTTTTCTTAAGGTGAAAAAGCAGATTGCTAATAGAGATCAACCACTGTTAATGTTTAGGGAACTAAACAATGCTCGTAACTCACTTTAGATCGTTTTGGGAACTTATTTTCTACTCTCTAAGTTTAAAAAAAAATATTTTTTTATTCTGATCATCAAAGCAGTGGATTAGTCATGATTAATGATCTGACTTGACTGTAGCTTATCATCATTAATCACGACAAAACAATTATTTATATTTGTGCTACTAATATTTGTGAAAAAAATGAAAAAAAGCCTGTAGGATACATCCCTCAAGCATGAGGGACAGATTGTTTTTCTGAGAAGTTCCTGTGTTACTGCTTTCAGTCCATTTACTATGGTTTCTATTCAGCGTCCCCCTAGCCCCACGCCTCTGAATACAACAAAGCACAGCATGAATGAATAGTTCCTTGGTGCATAGGCCAAGCCACGCAAGCAGCAATAAGACGCTTTTTTTAACACTAACAACAATTTGGTGTTGTGTTTTGATCACTGCTTTATTTCTAAAGCCCCATGACATGCCTTCACTGTATGGCTAGTTCATTGTACTTTTTTTTTGCTAAAAAAAACAACCGCAACTGTGGTGTTTGATTCCTACAGTTCCCCTCCACATCTGTTTTGTTTACATAACATAACATTACTAGTTATGTCGTTTTTTTTTTTTTTAAGTGTAAATGGCAAAGCTTCGTGGTTGCCATGAAATGTGTTCAAGTGAGAGAGTTCCCGGGTATCAGTCATTTGTCTGTAAAATTTCAGTTAAACATCCCTCCCAGTCCCTATTAGCACACGCTGCCTCCTTTAGCAGAGCCCATTGTTACAGTGTCACCTAAGAGACAAACTCAAAAAGACTTCCTTTATTCTTGTTGCAAGGCAACTCAGTGCAGTGTCCTGGGCATGTACTACGGGATGCAAATGTATTTGAATTTTTTTTACCCTTTCTCACGTTGAATGCTGGGGAGAATCCTGTACATATTGTAGGAAAGAACATTTTTTGACATTTTTTATTTTCTATTCCATCAGCAGTGGTTCCCTGTGTTTTTGGCCTACTGCACCCTTAATTTAGAAAAACAAAATAATTAGTATTGGATTTGTATTGTTACTGTTGCTTTTTGCTTGTTGTTACTGTTTCTGTAATATCAAGTAGCTGGTTTTTCTTTATTCTGTTCACTTTGGTGTGTGATCAACACTAGGGGAGTTCTTGTTCAGTACTACAAATGCAGAATGCACAATTTAATTAATTAAGTTCCAGTTGTCTGAAAAGTCCAGTTGCTTACAACTAAACTTTTTCATTTCCCAAAGGATCTTCTCCTTTCGGCTTATCCTTTTTTTCAGGGGTTGCCACAGCGAGTCAACAATTTCCATCTCACCCTGTTCTCTGTATCCTGAACTTTAACTCTTACTTCCTCCATGTCCTCCCTCACTGCATCCATAAATCTCCTCTTTGGCCTTCCTCTTCGTCTCCTACCTGGTAGCTCCATATCTAACATTCTTCTCCCAATACAACCACTGTTCCTCCTCTGAACATGTCCAAACCATCTCAATTTGGCTTCCCTAGCTTTTTCTCCAAACCTTTCTGTTTGTGTTGTCCCCCTGATTACCTCGTTGCTGATCCTGTCCATCCTTGTCACCTCCAAAGAGAATCTCAGCATCTTTAACTCCACCTCCAGCTCTGTCTCCTGTCTTCTGCCAATTCCCTTTGTCTCTAATCCATACATCATGGCTTCTCTTCTTGCTGTTGCCTACTCTAACTACATATTACAATGCCATCTGCCAACATCATTGGCCATGGAGACTACTGTCTGACATCATCTGTCAATCTGTCTGGCTAATCCTTGATGAAGTCCCACCTCCACCTTAAAGTCTTCTGTCCCTCCAACAGCACACCTCACTGTCTCCACTCTTGTATGTCACCCTGTGCTCCTCTCTCTTATGGAAATACAGTAGGTGTTTACCACGGCCATTTCCATTCTTTTTGCAAAATCCGCCACCGCCTGTCCTTCCAAATTGCTATCCCTATCTCCATCTATCCCTAACCCATTACTTCCTCATTCCCTTCTGTTCCCTTTTCCTACATGACCATTGAAGTCTGCTCCAATCACCACTCTCTCTCTCCTGGGGATGCTCTCTACAACCAAATGTAGCTCATTCCAAAACTTCTCCTTTTCTGCTAACTCAGCCTACTGGTGGAGCATATACCCCCTGACACCATTCAACATCACTCCTATTTCAACCTTCACATACATCAACCTCTCTGACACCCGTTTCACATCCACTACATTCCTCGCATACTTTTTCCTGATGATCACCCCTACTCCATTTCTGTATCCATCTAATCCAAGGTAGAACGATAATAATCATTTCAATTTCCTAAGGATAGTCACAAGAAATTAATAAAGATGCATCTCTTTGAACCAGTTACAGATAACAGGATGAAATTGAATAAAATTTACTTATTTTCCTTACTTATTTTTGTGGCATTAGAGCATAAATAATTAGTTCATTTTATTCATTTTAATACTATCAAAGATTAAAGATCAAATTCCTTTTTTTGTGACATTGTGATTCACACCACAGCGCACAACGAAATTTGGCCATTTACTCCATCATCAAAGTGAGCAGTGAGCAGCTAATGAGCGTCAGGGGAGCAGTGGGTGGGGACGATATCATGCTCAGGACACCTTAGCAGTAACTTGGCGGCCTTGCGGACCCAAGTCCGCTCCCTTAACCACTTGGCCACCACTGCCTATACAGATTATATTTATATTACTTTATTTTGGTCCATATTTTCCTCCTGAGGGATTAATAATCTCGCTGGAGTAGTAGATTGAATTCATTCTGTCTATGTGCAAACAGTAGTTTTAATGGACATAGTAATTGAAAAAATAATTGAATTTGTGTAAGATAACTGTAAAGCCAATTTATGTATTAATATTGCACTTCAGATCTCTTTGACAAACTAAAGTATCTTGATGCTATTAAAAAAGTTTCTTCATCTTTTTGTTGTTTGATATGTTGTGACTTACTCTCCAAATTTCCTCCTAATAAATAATTAATGTAACTGTTCTTCAGGCCTGACTTCCAGGTAATCCTCATACCCAGTGTTTTGATATTGACCTTCCATTCTTTTCTGCCTTTTTTCAGACGAGCTCCCTGCAGGTCCTGTCTCAGCAAATGTTGGTGGATTGTTCCTGGGGTTTTGGCAACAACGGCTGTGATGGAGGAGAGGAGTGGAGAGCATATGAGTGGATCATGAAACATGGAGGCATAGCCACGACTGAGACATATGGACCATATATGGGGATGGTGAGATGACGGCACTGTTTATTTTTATTCTGCTCTCATCACTTATGTATATATGTACTGTATACAATCATTTTCTCAAGATTCTAAGCTTCAGTTCATTTGGTTTTGCAGAAATGCTTTAAAAGTATTTGACTCCAACCTGAAAAAGGTTTTAAATTGAAGATGAATTCCCTGAAGTTTTATAACTTTCTGCATTGTAAAATGAAGGAAGGAAAGCAAACTCCTTGTCATTGTGGCAATGTGATTCCAACCACTGCGCACAACGAAATGTGACCTCTGTGTTTAACTCGCCCGGGGAGCAGTGTGAGTAGGTACAGTCCCATGCTCAGTGGACTTCAGTTGTAACTTAGGGGGATTAGTGGTAGGGGGATTCAAACCGGGGACATTGCGGACCAATCCACTTTATTAACGACTGGGCCACCAACTGCCCTGGTAAATATTTATCAGTGCCGAAAAACTGAAATTTTGAACCATTGTCATTTTTGTTTCCAGGCAAAGCAAATTCAGTTAGAAATTTGTGTGTTGTCTAGACGTAGGCTTATACTTGTGTTGAGTAGATTTTAGACCTTTATTTTATTATAAAATGCAGTCTGTTTCAGTAACTAACAAGACCAGGAGTGTCAAAGCCATGTTGGTGCTGGGGCCACATACAACTTCTTAAAATGTCAAATGAATATATAATGTCAAATAAAAATCAAGCCAGTACAGTGATAGCATAAATACCTGAAAATAACAATAAGTCCATGATTTTTCGTCTTAGGTATTATGCAAATTAACACAAGAATATTAGAAAATATTGATATTTATTGGAAAAACCTGACCTAAATTGTTTAAACATTTTTTTTTCATTCTAAAATTTAAGCCAGCGTTATTTATTGAACCCTAGAGTGTATTGTTTCCCATAGACTGGATTGCAACCCTCAAGTGAAGTCATTTGGGGGGATTCGCCAAGCATAATGTTTCTAGAAATTGGACAATTTTTGCTGGTTCAATTACTGTTTTTTCGCTGTGTAAAACTTAAGCAATATCAATTGTTCTTATATCACTCAGTCAACAATACACTCAGTCAACAATAGACGGCAGTGGTGACTTAGTGGATAAGGAAGCAGACTTGGGTCCATTGGGTTTCAGGTTCGAATCCACCAGCTGTTAAGTTGACACTGTAGTGCTCTGAGCAAAGCACTGTCCTGAGCAAAGCACTTGCGGGCTCAACACTCACTAGAAGGTTTTTGAATGAATCTCCCAATGATAAAAGAACATTTTTAAAAAATAAAAAAAATCACAACTGCACCCAAAATTAATGTTCCAAATTATTATGCACAATTGAGTTTCCACGCATTTTATTGTCATAAAGTACCATATAAAACAAAACATTATCACAAGTGAAGTCACATCTGAACATAAAACCTCTTGTTGAAAAGGAGCTTCACAAGTCTTTCAACCACGAGGACATAATGGCCTCCCAGAGTTGTTGTTGGAATGGGAACTGCCTCCCACCATCATAAACACTTCTCTTGATGATTGCATTGTTATGCATGAAAATCATCTTGTTCCGAAAAGCTTGATTCTTCCATTTGAACTATGGCAGGAAGTGTTCTTTGAGGAACTCTACATACAGTACGTTGTGGATGTCATCTTCACACCATCAGGGATCCTCTCCCCATGATACCAGCCCAAAACATCACTCCACCACCTCCTTGTTGGTGCCATAGCCTTGTTTGCAAACGATGACTTATGCACAGCTGCAAACCCCTGGAGGACCCTGCCTCTTGTTTTCCGGGGCACGTTGGAGGCACCAGCAGCTTCAAAAACTTGTCTGCTGCTGTGATGGGGCATTTTTACAGCTGCTCTTTTGATCTGTTAGAAAGAGTCCTTCTTCTCGATAGTGCCATGGAGTTTCTTGGCAATTAATTGTTGTCATTCCTTGACTCAAACATTCAATTATTTGTTGCTTTTCAGCAGCCGAAAGGTCCTTCTTCTTGACCATCTTGGTTGAAAATGGTAGCCTGCTTTATAATGTGGAACAACTTAGCACAGGTCTCTTCAATTGGTTTCAGTGATAAACATAGCCATGATACATATTACCATTCCTAAGTTTAAACTGACAAAAATCTTACCTTACCACTCTTGAACACATTTGGCACAATAATTTGGAACACAGTGTGATGTTGAATAATGTGTATTGACTTGGGCAACAATGGTGACTTTAAGATGCGCTGCCTTGATTTGCCGTATGTTTGACACTGCTGAGCTAACCCATTGTGTGTTTGACTTTCACCCAATGTCCAAACAGAATGGTTTCTGCCACCTGAACTCTTCTCAGCTCACAGCACGTATAGAGAGTTACACAAACGTCACATCAGGCGACGCCGAAGCACTCAAGCTAGCCCTCTACAAAAACGGACCGGTGGCTGTGAGCATTGACGCCTCGCACAGATCATTTGTTTTCTACAGCCATGGCATTTACTACGAACCTGCCTGCGGTACGTTAGCCTTTGTGACTAATCAATTGAAACCTGCTCTGTTTCTAACGTTTCGTTCATTGCTCTTCAGGTAACACTACTCAGGATTTGGACCATGCTGTGCTTGCTGTGGGTTATGGGACCTTGGATGGCGAACCATACTGGTTGATAAAGAACTCCTGGTCCACGTACTGGGGCAACAGTGGCTACATTCTCATGTCTATGAAGGATAACAACTGTGGCGTGGCCACTGATGCTACATATGTTACCTTGGCCTAGATAGCCTGTTGAGTGTCAGAGTTAAGAAAACAAAGGTTTTTAAAATTTTAAAATCAAAAAAGAACCCAGGTTTTTTAATTGCTGCTTTTACATTTCATTTTCTCGGCTAATTGTCAGAGAAGGGTGTTCTGCTTTATGTAGAAATGCCATTTTGTAGTTATTTCAGCTGTCGAACAATTTTTATTCATGACTGAGTAATATGAAATAATCAAAAATAATTGTGGTTGAAATTAATTATGAATAATTGTGATTATTCATACACAGTATTTGACAATTATGTCATTTTTATATATTGCTGGACCTAAAAGACAATGTCCAAATGCATGCAAATGAGGTATGTTACACCAACAGCAAGTAGACTAAATGTGTTCATCTGATGAATTCCACTGATTAAATTTAACTAGTGCATTGTACTTCCGTAATATCACACTTCACAGTCTTTTGAATATGTTGACACTTTTATTGCTGAGATGACAGGAACAGCAACTTTATTTAGTTTGTACAATTTCTTTATGTTAAAACTTGCCAAAGCTGTGACTGCACAATGGACAAATTGCAATAAAAAATTAAGTATTATCTGAACTGAGTGATGTCACTGTATCGAGGCATGCATTCTATTCTATTGCACAATGGAGTACATGCCTTTAAACTCTGGGAAATTTTAACCACAGACTCATTCACTCGGATGTTTTAGTTTATAATGATTTCTTCAACTTCAGTTTTGTTAATGTCATAGTATTAACATTTTCTTTGTAACAAAATACAGTTACAGTGAAAACAATGGGCAATATGTTTGTGATATGTTATACATCCTCATGATAAAAAAAAAAGTTTAGTTGTAAGCAATGTTACTCCTTGGAGTTGAAAGACGTTTCATTCCTCAACTGAGGAACTTCATCAGTTTCTGATTTATGAAAGAGGGAACTCTAGTAGTAATACTCCTCTAGACCACTACCTAGGAAAGCAAACTCTTTGTCGGGCTCCTTAACCACTAGACCACCACTTTCCTAGAGAGTTGCTTTGGTCACACCTTTTTGGGACAGAAACCTCCTGATGTTAATGAGCATTTGACGTGCCACATGTCCAAACAGGAATGAGAGTCGTTGTGGTCACACCTGTCGAGAGTGCTCGTATTGATGAGCAGATAAACTTCTTAGGATAGCCTCAATCTCTTTTAAATGGACAACACCCAGGCACTGTTTTTGTAAAGTGAGTGACACATGGGCCACTATGAATGGCGGGAAGTGGAGGCCTTCACATCAATTCAACCAACAGTTATATTATGTTTACCAGGCAGGAGACCAAGGACAGAAAACTTCCTTTCTTGGACTGCAAGGTATCAGTCGGAAACAATGGAGATCTTGTCATAGAGGTCTACAGGAAACCCAAACATATTAGTAATACTAACCAGTATCTGACTCTCACCACCAACTGGAACACAAAAAAGGTGTCATCAGGAGCCTACAACACCAGGCAGACAGCACCCCACCCAGGACAGATGAGAAAGAAAGGATGCATATACATAGATCAGACATGCCCCAAAAACTTGTGGCTTACCCAACTGGCCCTTCAACAAAACAAAAACAAAGCAAAAAAAAAGAAACCACTACACAACACATTGCAACAGGTAACAACAAAAGAAACATGTTGGTTTCCTATGTATCGGGAATATCAGAAAATATGTAGCATTTTCGGCAGACTGGTATACTTCAAACTGGGCAACACACTCGGACAAAGGTTATCAAGGTCTACATCATTAATTTTCTGCTACATACCATTCTGCCTTGAGATCCCATCCTAGGAAGTTTGCTCATCAAAACCAGAGCAGGCTTCTCTAGACAAGTGTGACCACAAAGAATCGCATTCAATGCTTAACACCTTTGTTTTGTGAAGACGGGAGTGGTCTATAGAGGAACAGCTATTAGTGTTCACGCTTACATTAACCAGAAATTGAGGAAGCTCCTCAGTTCCTCAGTCGAATGAAATCTCTTCCAACTCCAAGAAGAAGTCCAGTTGCTGACAACTTAACTTAACTTGGATACTTGGCTATGTCTGAATTAGACAGGTGGTTAACTTATGCTTAGTCTCTCATCCCGGGAGCATTAAAATGTAACAATGAGCATAACTGTTTTTGAAGACACTACAAAAATGCTATCGCCAATCTATAAAAATCTTAATTACAAATGTCTACAAAATGCAGAAAAATTGCAGTAAAAATGTATGGAAAATGTTAACAGTCAAGGTTTGTATTAAAATATATGGGACAATTTGTTCCTTCACTAATCAACATGCTTTCAAAAAACTACATAACACTCTAAACACATATAAAAAACCTGAATCCGCTTTATCCATCTAACTTGGCTCACAAGATTTAGATTAGTTTGTTTGATCCTGACCATCTTTAATCTGGGCTCAAATTTTATAACTCCATAAAATGGTTAGTTAGCCTATATTGAGCATGGGCAAACGTTTTTGACTAACGACCACTTTAAGTACTTGAATTGAACAAGAGCCCAGCAGATGGATGTTTATGAGAACTAGGTTAAATGACATTTACAATCATGCATAAAGCCTTGATTAAAATGATAATATCAATTAATAACAATTTGGACAGGTTTGTTGGGTTGCATTAAAAGCCAAATGGATCACATATAGTCTCATGCCTGCCTGTAATTGCCTGTCTTATTCTTGCTCCTCTGTGTTGATGGCTAGCTGGGTAAACATCTCTCGATTATCCTGGTTGGAAGGAGATCTGGAAGAGGGAAAACAAAGTACAAGGTGAGTAAGATTTGCATGTGTCAGTATATTCGGGGGGTAGGGACCATATTTTTGTTATTGTACCTCTTGTCCCAGGTTTCCACATCTTCCACTGTGTCTGGCAAAGGTCTGTTTGCTGTTTCTGGCAGAGCCAAAGCCAGAACTGCTCCTAGCAGTGGTGACATCCCGAAGATGACCAGGGGTGTAACTGAGCTCTGGGTATGTAGCATATTGATGATAGGTGCCAACACACCACCTATGCGAGCAAACATGGAAGAGACTCCTATCCCTGTTTGCCTTCAATTAACAGAGAAAAGATTTAGAGATCTTTTCAAAATTTTAGACAACCAGGTAAGAAAGTGTGTCCTACCGTAAGACTGTTGGAAATATTTCTGCAGTGTAAACATAAATGACAGCAAATGACGCAGTTATTCCAAACTTCCCGGCCATGGCAAATGCAGCATAAGCATTAGGGTGATCTGCAGAAAGTGTACATGTAAGGAAGGAATCTTATTACGGTGGATTCTTATTACTTATTACAGTACTTTCAGATAAAGTAAGGATGGCCGATATATTATCCCATCGATAAATATAGGGCCGATATCAGCATAATTTTTAATATCGGTATTCCACTAATATCTAAAATCCGATGCTGCAAAGCCGCGGTCTTTATCACTAGGTGTTTTTATGCAGCAAAGTAAAGAAAAACAACATGGAATGGACTCAGTAAAATGACAACAACGCAGCAACAGCAGCTGTCTCTCTGAAAGGCTCAGAGATAAATACGGTAAAGAACAGAGAAGAGCACGATGAACTCCTGTACACTGTTCATCGTCCCGGATAACCAGCCGCTCTTTCCCGTTCAAGACACTGTTTTTACTAAACGTGTGGAGTTTCTTCAGCCGAGCTATGTCTTGACTAATCGTATTTGAAATAAGTATTTCTCAGGCATTTGCCAGTGAAACGCTGTTTGGTGTTGTCTCTCATCTCATCAAAGAGAAGAGTCGTTTACATTGTGTCGATGCTGAAATGTTTTTCCTCTCATTAAAGAGAGCTTTTTACTCTTATACTGCAGCTGTTTCTATCTGTGCCCATTTATATTGACTATTGTTGTGAAGGCTGAATGAGCCCGGTTTATTAAGTTAATCAATTGAAAGTTATTCTGTCCAACACTAGATATTTCTTGTTTACATTAAATACTGCACAAAGAATCATAGGACTGAAAAAAATAAATATCTAATTTTTCTATAACTTATATTGAAGTAGTGTGTTTATGTTAAAAAAGTTAATAAAAGTTTTAGAGAATGCTTTAAGTGTGGTATCACACTAATTCAGGAGAAATTAGCTGCCTATTTTGTTATCAGTATCGGTAGTGATGGGTCGATGAGTCCTTGTGAAGCTTTTCGACACATTGCAAAAATGTAACAAAACTGTGTTGAAACTGTGTCACTAAATACTGACACCTGCTGGACCTTATAAATCCCTAGAGGTAACCTTTTTGACAGTCTCAACTGACACTCCTAAAACGACCTAGTAATAATTTAATTTAATTTAAGTCATTGTACTTTTTTGACATTCACATTAAGAATACTTTCATTTTTTCAGATACAGTCAATGAATAACGTGAACATCTATCATAACAAGAAAATGAAAGTTATCGTGTTGTGAATAAAGATGGTGATGGACTGTTCTTTTATTATTAAAAACAAAGAAGCTTCTCCAGCGTCTTGAAGTCCGTCTGCTAAGTCTGTTTTTTTTTTTTTATTATTATTTTGCAGTTGCAGAAAACACACGCTCACACAGGGCACAGATGAGGCTGGAATACAGAGAAATTGGAAGAACAACCGGTAGAGGATGACAAACAACCAGGATATGAGATCAAAATGGTCCCACATGGCACAAACCTTTCTTTTTCTTGTGCCATAATTCAATGATGAGATGGGATAAGATGAAAACGGAGATTCTTTGTTGTGGCTGATACATCCTAATGATGCGCTTCCACAGTTTATATTTATATATATATATATATATATATATGTATATATATATATATATATATATATGTATATGTATATATATATACATACATATATATATATATATATACAATATACATATTGACCAACCCAACCACTACGGAGCACAAGCCAGTGTTTTTTAGTGCCGGTAAATTTTCAGGGTGTCAGGAACCCTGAGGCAACCCTCTTTGTTTTTGGTCAAAGACAAAGAAGAAGAGGAGGGAGATTGATTAAGACAACGAGGGAAAAGAGGAAGGTTAGAAGTGTTGGTCTGAAAGTGGGAACCCTGAATGTAGGTACAATGACAGGGAAAGGTAGAGAGCTAGCTAACGTGATGAAGAGAAGAAGAGTGGATGCGTTGTGTGTGCAAGAGACCAGGTGGAAGGGCAGCAGGGCCAGAAATATTGGGGGAAGTTATTCTACCATGGATTAGATGGAAAGAGAAATGGAGTTGGGGTGATCATCGGGGAAAAGTATGCAAGTAATGTGGTGGATGTGAAACGAGTGTTGATGTGTGTGAAGGTAGAAATAGAAGGATTGATGTTGAATGTTGTCAGTGGTTATGTTGCACAGGTAGGCTGTGAGTTAGCAGAAAAGGAGAAGTTTTGGAATGAGCTGGATTTGGTTGTAGAGAGCATACCCAGGGGAGAGAGAGTGGTGATTGGAGCATAATTCAATGACCATGTAGGAGAAGGGAGCAAAGGGGATGAGCAAGTGATGGGTTGGTTTGGGGTTAGGGTAGAAGGGTTAGATAGAAATTTGGAAGGACAGGCAGTGGTGGATTTTGCAAAAAGAATGGTAATGGCCGTGGTAAACGCCTATTTCCAAAAGAGAGAGGAACACTGGGTGACATACAAGAGTGGAGGCAGGTCCACTCAGGTAGATTACGTTCTCTGTAGAAGAGGTAATCTGAGGGAGATAAATGACTGTAATGTGGTGGCAGGTGAGAGTGTGGCCAAACAACAGAATGGTAGTGTGCAAGCTGACAATGGAGGTGAGAAGAAGGAAGAAGGTGAAGACGGAGCAGAAGATCATGTGGTGGAAGTTAAGGAAAGAGG
This sequence comes from Paraplagusia blochii, assembly GCA_016785265.1. Taxonomy (NCBI): domain Eukaryota; kingdom Metazoa; phylum Chordata; class Actinopteri; order Pleuronectiformes; family Cynoglossidae; genus Paraplagusia; species Paraplagusia blochii. The sequence continues at coordinate 415,317 of JAFBJS010007029.1, forward strand.
AATGTTGCGATGACTTTGGAAAAAAAGTCAGAGCTGCTAGGAAGGTGCAAGGGGTTTCCTCTGGACAGAGAAAGGAGGACAAAGAGACCTGGTGGTGGAATGATGAGGTCCAGGAGAGAGTCCAGAGGAAGAGATTAGCAAAGAAGAGATGAGATAGTGACAGGACAGAGGGGAGAATAGACTGGAGTACAGAGAGAGGGCAAGGGAGGAGAAGAGGGAAGTGGCCAAGACCAAACAAAAGGAAAACAAGGAGAGGTTAGACACAAAGGAAGGAGAAAAATAGTTATACAGATTGGCAAGGCAGAGAAATCAATCTAGGAAGGATGTGCAGCAGGTGAGATTAATTAAGGACAGAGATGGAAATGTCATCACCTGTGAGGAACGTGTGCTGGGAAGATGGAGGGAGTACTTTGAGGAGTTGTTAAATGAGGAAAATGATAGGAAGCGTAGGAATGAGGAGCCAGTTCCCAACAGGGAGAAGGTAGATCAGATTAGAAAGGATGAAATTAGAATGATTTGAAGAGGGTGAAGAGTGGAAAGGCAGTCCCGATGACATAACAGTGGAGGTATGGAAGTGCTTGAGGTAAGTTTTCTGACTCGGCTCTTCAATAGAATTTTTGAGACCGACAAGATGCCTAATGAGTGGATGAAAAGTGTTTTTGTGCCAATTTACAAAAAGGGTGATGTGCAGAGCTGTAGCAATTACAGAGGGATAAAGTTGATGTGCCATACCATGAAGATTTGGGAAAGAGTAGTTGAGGCTAGGTTGAGGAAAGAGGTAGAGATTTGCAAACAACAGTATGGTTTATGCCGAGAAAGAGTACCACAGATGCAATATTTGCCTTGAGGATGTTGATGGAGAAGCACAGAGAGGGTCAGAAGGAGCTGCATTGTGTTTTTGTAGATTTAGAAAAAAGCCCATGACAGAGTTCCAAGGAAGGAACTGTGGTTTTGTATGAGGAAGTCAGGAGTGGCAGAGAAGTATGTTAGACTGGTGCAGGATATGGATGAGAACAGCACAACGGTGGTGAGTTGTGCTGTTGGAAGGACAAAGGACTTTAAGGTGGAGGTGGGACTTCCTGGGGGCTCAGGATCTGCCCTGAGCCCCTTTTTTGTTTGCTCTGGTGATGGACAGATTGACAGATGAGGTCAGACAGGAGTCTCCATGGACAATGATGTTTGCAGATGATATTGTGATCTGCAGTGAGAGCAGACAACAGCTAGAAGAGAACCTAGAGAGGTTGAGGTTTGCACTGGAGAGAAGAGGAATGAAGGTCCGTTGTTGCAAGACCGAGTACAGTGGAAGTAACAGTGGAATGGTAAGATTACAAGGAGCAGAGGTGGAGAAGGTGGAGGAGTTCAGATACTTAGGCTCAACTGCTCAGAGCAGTGGAGACTGTGGAAGAGAGGTGAAGAATAGAGTACAGGCAGGATGGAACAACTGGAGAAAGGTCTCAGGAGTGATTTGTGATAGAAGAGTGTCAGCTAAGGTGAAGGGAGAGGTTTACAGGACAGTGGTGATGCATGGATTAGCCATGATGTATGGATTAGAGACACTATGAATAGGTAGGAGACAAGAGGCAGAGCTAGAGGTGGAGTCAAAGATGCTGAGATTCTCTTTGGGGGTGACAAGGATGGACAGCTGATTGCAAAGCTTAATGGGTCGCATATGGCTTGTGGACCGTAGTTGCTCATGCCTACCATAACACGCAAGATAAATTTTCCACAATATTAAAATAAATCGGGCAAACATGTTATATTTGTTCTACATACTTGCAGGAATGATGATCATGAGCAGGCAGGCCAGGCCTCCAACTGCCAGGAAGGCACTCTGCGAGAGTCTGCGACTGAATGGAAGAGTGATCAGCACTAATGAACGAGCCGGGATTTCAACCAACCCAAATATAAACTGGGTCAGATAAAGGTTAGTCCCTAATCTGGACACGCCGAGCGAGAGGCCGTAGTACACCAGCACATTCACGAACCTATCAGTAAAAAACAAATCAGTTTGAAAGATGTGACAGAGCCTAAAAAGTGTGTAATAGCCACAGTTTTAAAACTAAAGAATAGTTACCAAATATAGAACAAAATAATCGCCCGCTTCCTCATTTGGGGTGTACGAATGAGATCCAAGACAGAGTGATTATGCTTTTCTTCGCCTAAAATCTCACACTTCTCAATCTGCCACACAAACAGATGGAAAAGAGGGAAACATATAGAGATTGGGAAAATTTCACAACAAGGATTTTATGTTTTGACAAAAAATAAGTTGGAGAGCACTCTCTAGAAAGAGTACCACAAATCCAATATTTGCCTTGAGGATGATGATGGAGAAGTACAGAGAAGGTCAGAAGGAGTTGCACTGTGCATGAAGAATTCAGGAGTGGCAGAGAAGTATGTAGAAGTAAGATTGGTGCAGCACATGCATTAGAATAGTCAAACAGTGGTGGGGTGTGCTGGTGGAAGGATCAGCCCTGAGCACCTTCGTGCTTTGGCAATGGACAGAATCACAGATGAGGTCAGACCAGAGGCTCCATGGACGATGATGTAATGACATGGATGATGATGCAAATGACATGCTGATCTGCAGTGAGATTAGACAGCAACTAGAAGAGAACCTAGAGAGGTGGAGGTTTGCACTAAAGAGAAGAGGAATGAAGGTCAATCGTAGCAAGACAGAGAACATGTGTCTGATTTAAAGGGAGAACAGTGGAATGGTGGTGTTACAAGTAGTAGAAGTGGAAAGGAGCAGAGGTTTGGTACTGAGGATCAACTGTTCAGAGCAGTGAAGACTGTGGAGCCAGGAGTGGTCTGTGATAGAAGAGTGTCAGCTAAGGAGAAGGGAAGGGTTTTGCAGGACGGTTTGTGACCAGACATGAATCAGAGAGACACTAACAATAGACAGAGGACAGGAGGCAGAGCTGGGGGTTGCAGAGTTAAAGATGCTGGGATTTTCTTTTGGAGAGACAAGGATGGACAGGATCAGGAACGAGATGGTTAGAGAGACAACACAGACAGGAAGGTTTGGAGAAAATGCTAGAGAAACGAGATTGAGATGGTTTGGACATGTTCAGATGAAGGACAGTACAGTAGATACAATGGTCGAAGAATGATCCTATAGAGCTAGCGGATAAGAGACAAAGAGAAAAGCAAAAGAGGAGATTGGTGGATGCAATGAGGGAGGATATGGAAGAAGTTGGAGTCAAAGGAGAAGACAGAGAAACAGAGAGTGAAAACTTTGATTTGCTGAGGCAACCCCTGAAAAAGGGACAGGAGGAAAGGAAGGGATAGAAATAATACAGTATTACTATCAATGCAATCATCATTATCCAATCACCCTACATTTTCTTATTTACATACATTTTTCCCAAAAACAGTACGAAAAAATGTCTTGAAAATCAAGCACTTAACATTTTCTGCTAACCCCTTTCCTCGTTATCAAGAATAAAATATTTTTGAAAAATATTGCATTATAAGTATATATGTGTAAAGCACATGGGCTCACCACAGATGTGGAAAGTAAAGCTCTGCCATTAATACGTGCTGCCTTATGGAGCAGAGCAGTGGCCTCCTCTCTTCTGTTGTTGGCTAAAAGCCATCTAGCAGAGTGAGGGACCACCCTGACACAGAGGCAGAACAACAGAATGATATTGGATGATACATCAGGGACTGTATATACATATAAGTATGCACAGACAGTATATGGGTGGCTGTTTAATCTCCCACCATATGTAGAAGATGAGTAGAAATCCTGGGGCAGATATAGCCAGCTGTAACATCCTCCAGTCCCTGATCAGATAGGCTACACCTGCAAGGAGCATGTAGCCCAGGCCAAAGGCAAAGTCTGTGATGATACCAGCCAACATCCGCCTCTGGGTACACGTCCATTCAGTTCCTTAAGGGGGAGAGGAGGTTAGAGGAAGGACACCAAGGAGGAGGAGAAGAAATAACAGGAGAGGAAAAGATGAAAAGAGAGAAAGGACAGGAAAGGAGAGAGAAGAGGAGCAGGGAGAGGAAAGAGGAGAAAAGGAAATGAATGTAGATATTGGAGAGGAGAAAAGAGAAGACCAGAGGGAAGCAGGGATGGAGAGAATAGAGTATTGGTGAGGAAAAGAGAGACGAGTTGGGTAGGGGAGAAAGAGAAGAAAGAAGAAAAAAGGGTGGAGGAGGAGACAAGACTAAGGATGAAACAAGGAGAAGAAGAGAGTGGTGAAGAAAAAATATGGAGGCAGATAAGCAGTGTAAATAAGAGAGGAGGGGAGTGGCAATGAGGAGAGGAGGGAGGAGAGGTGAAGAAAGAGGAGAAGAGAGGTAGTGAGGAGATAAGATGAAAAAGGAGGTGAGGGAAGGAAGAGGAAAAGGGGGGAGAGAAGAAATGAGAAGACAGAAGAGGTGGAAAGGAGCTCATGAGGGATTAAAATCAGTCCAAAAACAATATCCTTACAAAGGTCTGAATAAATATGAGTTTCTAGTAAACCACTGAGAAGTCAGAGAAATTCCATTCTCAATTGGAAACAAAACAGTTGGCAACCAAGAAACACCTAGCACTCCAGCATCTGTATAAAGCCCTATTAGAATCTATAGGGAGAATTCCTTTGTATCCCTAACGTTCAGTAAAACCATAGAGGCAGCCATGTTAGACCTAATTCTAACGTACGGCATTGACATTTATATAATATGGTTGTATTAAATGAAAATCCCCTACTATCCGACCATTTTCTCATCTCTTTTGAATTTATAGCAACTAATTCACTAAACTCACTAAACAGCACCATTATTACTGTTGCTGTTTATCTGAGAGCTCCTTGCAGCAGTTTCATGAACAGCTCTCCTCTGTCCTTCAGCCACGTTTCTGTTAAACAGAAAACTATAGGACCATACCCCCCACAAAACTTATAGAAAATTAAACAAATTTAACTGTAAAAACAGTCATTGAGACTGCTGCTATCCATTCTGATATGGATGACCCAGAATTTTCTAATGCTAAACACAGAAAAAACTGAGGTCATAGTCTTAGGGCCAAAACATATAAGAGCACCATTGTCAAACCTAAGTATAACCTTAAGTAGTACTACCCCAGTCCCCTGTGTTAAAGCAAGGAACCTGGGTGTCCTGTTTGATCAGGATTTATCCTTGGAGGAACACATAAATCAAACCTGTAGATCAGCCTTCTACTACCTACGTAACATTAAAACAATTAGAAGAACTCCATCACGACCAGACTCAGAAAAGTTAATCCATGCCTTTATAACCTCTAGGCTGGACTATTGTAATTCCCTTCTGTCAGGATGCCCCAATAAATCCCTAAGAAGCCTTCAACTGGTCCAGAACGCGGCATCACACATACTGAGTGGAACCAGAAGACGGGAACATATAACCCCCATCTTGGCTTCGCTACACTGGCTCCCAGTAAAAAGTAGATCAAATTTAAATTCCTTTAATCACATTCAAGGCCCTAAATAATCAAGCCCCACCATACATATGTGATTTAATTACCCCATACCAATCAAACAGATATTTCCGCTCCCAAAATTCGAGTCAACTGGTCATCCCTAAAATAAATAAAAATAGAACAGGTGGTAGAACCAGGCTCCTCTCCTGTGGAACAGCTCCCACTGTCAGTAAGACAGATTCTGTCTCCTCTTTTAAAGTGAGACTTAGAACCCACCTCTAAAGTATAGCCTATAGCCTAAATTAGATTAGGCATGCCCCGATTAGAACAGTCTAAGGAGATGCTGCTATAGGCCTAGACTGCTGGGTGGCTTTTTCATCTCATCTTGCACATATAGTGAGTACATTGACTCTGCGGTCCTATTCTTCTACCCTGTTCTATATTCACACTACCACCATGTACTCACTTAAGTAACTGGTCCCACTCCTTTGCAGTTTCTGCTGCCACTGATGCACAGGACGAGCACGAGACAGAAGCGAGGACTTGGTCATCTAGAAAACTACAAGACCAACTAGGTCTTAGGACTAAGGCCCGGGGGCTGGATTTATTAATATGTCATTATACTTCTGCCTTTTCCCTGCAATAATGAGTTTCCTCAGTAAACAACGTCATAAAGGGTATTAGCAATGTAGTATTTTAGGTTTATACATGACTTTTACATGCCATTTTCTTAGTTCAAACGAACAATCCATCTTTCTGCTGTGGACTCGGCCCCCGTGTAACACATAAAGATATCAAAGGTACACACGTGTGTCTGCCGATGTATGAGTGTCTGTAGAGTACCTAGGACAAAGGCATTGATGATGATTCCAGATATGGAGGCGCCAACAACGAAGCGGAGAGCTGTGTAAATGAAGAAGTTAGGGGAAAAGGCGGCAGCAACTCCGAACACTGTTTGAACAGCGATGGACAGCAGCAGGACAAATCGCCTGCCGTACCTTGAATAGGAGACAAGTTAGACATTAAATCAATTCTTTGTCAGCTGATAACTTCAGAGAGAGAAGTCGAAATCTAGGAACTTCCATAGGATTGTGATCACTTGAAGCCTGACTTTAGGTTTCATATAACAAGTAAACTCAAAGATCGGATGTACTACCTATATTGTCAACTTAATTTTCCAATTTTAATGTGAACTTATCTCTACATGTTCATCCATGTTATCCCAAAACTCAAGCTTTACTCAAAACTCAGTATTCGCGTCAATAAAAATAGTTTATTTGACATTTTTGGACACCCCCCATTCCTGTTCTCATTGATCAAAACAAATACAGTTACAAGTTGCAGTACAACTTACAGTCAATTTTCAACCCCTCATGGTGAAGTTGCTGAGGGATGCCTGATATTAGCATAATTATGCAATCTGTAAGATCGATATCAGTTTTTCAACATATAATGAGAAGGCATTAACACAATCCCTGGCTTTTGTCAAATTTACAGGAATCACACATTTAGTTATGAGACATTTACATATATTGCCTTCAATCAATATTAATATCAGAGAATTAAGCGTTTGGACAATATCAGCAAAATGGAATATCAGCAAAAGTAAATATCATCCCTGAAAATGAACTGTCTGTATGTTATTGTGTTATTGTTGTTATTGTGTGAGGTCACAGGTGTGTGGTTGTTTACCTGTCAGCCATGGCGCCAAACACCACTGCCCCCACTAAAAGGCCAAACATGTAGATGGACGAACCCAGACTGTTCAATCCCGCTTTGTCACATACCAAGTCCCACTGATAGGTAGAAAGGAATAATAAAACAGATCGCTTTCATTTTCCTATCCAAAAACTTGAACAAACAATGCTAAGTATTTTGAACATACAGACACAGTTCATATAAGATTGTTGCATACTGTATTTACTTCTGCCTCTGACCGCTAGGCAGTGGTGGTCTAGTGGTTAAGGAACCAGAACTGCGCTCCAGGTTCAAATCCACCAACTTTCCACTGAAGCTGCCCACTTGTTTTCACAGGCCAAAAAATTAAAAACCCAACCCAATAGTGGAAAGTCGATACTAGTACACATCTAATATGATCTTGCAGGCCAAATATAATTAAGTTGTGTGCCAGATTTGGCCCCTGGGCCTAAGTTTGACACATTTTGTTAACTTTACAATAATGATAGGAGACTACTTTCTTCTCCTATATTTATCTGTAGGTTCACTACCATTACCAACACCACCTTCACACAACCCACAATGCTACAACCCACATCAGCCCTTCAACTTCACATCTATTAGGTCTGTGAAGACAAGGAAAGCTGACAGTGATCCTGCCATTTATCCAGAACTTTAATTTCTCTTGACTTTAGAGTAGAATGTGGTGGAGAATTGGGTACATGAACAGACAAAGTGATGGACAATATTGATGTGCAGTGTTATTGTAGAATTGTAGAATGATTAGTACCCACAGCATGACGGCACAAGACACACCTGCCATGATAAGAAACCTTTTGATAAGAACTTGACTATAAGAACAAGTAACATCTCTCACTGAATCATCCCACTTGGGACGGGAATGGACGTGTACCAGTTGCTGTTCCAGTTTCTTCCCATCGGTTGTAGAACTGTATCTGTAGACCAGGGGTGTAGCCAGATCCCTTAAAATGGGTGGGCCCTGAAAAAAATTGTGTGGGCCAACCCCAAAGTAATATATCCAAGTTTGATCAGCCCTCTCATTGGATTGGGTGGGCCTGACTGATAAGTGGGTGGGCCCAGGCCCACCCTGGCCCACCCCTGGCTACGCCTATGCTGTAGACCAGGGATTCTTAACCTTTTTGTCACCGAGGCCCAATTTTGTCAGTGTCGAGTGACCTGGGGCCCTTAATAATAGCAGTTTAAAATTTTCACGGCCCTCTAGGGGGCGCTTGCGGCCCAACTTTGGGCCCGGGGCCCAATGGTTCAGAATCTCTGCTGTAGACAGACAGAGCGATGGATGGATGGATGGATAGATAGATAGATAGATAGATAGATAGATAGATAGATAGATAGATAGATTGGACCGGACACATACTAACAACAGTACTGAACGTAGTACTACAGCCATATGTACTCTGTACACTAAAGTGAAGAGCAGGGTACCTTCAACACTGTGAGAACCTTAGGGAAGTCCCATTCTGTATAATAGCAACCACGGTGGTGTGGAATACAGGAGCTATTTGGAAATAACTATTTTCCAGTGGTCCTCCCTCTGTACCTCGGTGACGGTTGTGCTGTGGAAGACATCCTGGCTGTACGCCCACCCGTGGACACAGGGCACGCGCTCAGTCTTGTTGTCCTGCAGCTGTAACAGCGGAATGTCGACCGAGGAGCACGAGGAGTCGGACTGGTTGAAGTTTGAGTGAAGTGAATCGGGTAACAATGTCTGATTTTCGGCCAAAGACCTGCGAGTGTCTCGGCAGTAATGCGCTGGCGTGGCTCCGGTAAAGATGCTCACCATCATGTGGAAGGCGAGCAGAATCTGGGGTAAACATATCCATACGTACAAGGTTTTCTGATATTTGCCGAAGCCTCCGATTGCTGTGAGAATCTGGTCAAAGTTCATTTTAGGTGGTGAGAAGTCCATCAACATAGAGTGTTTTCTCTGGTCTGTGAGCCAGAAACCCACCGACGGAGGACGCAGTGGAGGGAAACAAAGCAGAACCGTTCTTACGCGCGTCCGATGGCAGCCAACAACAAAACCTTTAACCAATGAAAATGGTTCACAGCAGCATCTTCTGTCAACAAATGAGCTCCACGGAGCAGATCGACCTTCGCTGGTCGAGGATCAGATTAGCCGCCAGGTATTAATACATCACCCGCGTTGGTAAGAGTCCAGAAACTGTAATAAATCAGCTTGTACAGAACCGACTGGTGACTGTTTAATAAATAATATAGTTGCATAAACTACAAGCTTCGTTCCACACAGGACGTACACTCGGTATGCAGCTGTACTTGTTTGAATGTGAAATTAAACCCCGCTCTCTGCTGTGCTTTTGTCCTCAAACTATCAGACTGCTATCAGATCAGTAGCAATATATCAATATTAGACAATTGTAAAACATTTCAAAAGAAAAAATGACTTAAAATAGTAAATAATTTTATCACACTTGTTAAATAAATAAGTTCGAATAAATTTGATACAAAATCCAATGAATATATGAAACTATGAGTAGGTTGTGTAAGTATTTTTTGTCCAAAATTGACAAAAGCAGTGGCCCTTGGGTGCAAAACACTTTTACAAAAACAAAAACACAATTGCATTTCAGAAAACAAATTTACAAACTCTCAAACAAAAAAACATTCTTGGAAACAAATTTATATATATAAAAAAATGTACAAACTCGAAAAAGAATTACATTTGGTAAAACACATTTACATAACCGGAAACAAAATTACGTTTGTGAAAACAAGTTTACAAACTCTGAAAAAAAAATACATTTAAGAAGACAAATTTACAATTGAAAACATTTTTACAAACTCTGAAACAAAATTACATTTTGAAAACAAATATATAAAACTGGAAACAAAATTACATTTATAAAAAAAGATTTACAAACTCTGACACAAATATACATTTATGAAAACAAAAATACATTTGTGAAAACAAATGTACAAACTCTGGAAATACTTTTACAAATTGATGAAACACTTTTACAAATTGACAAAACACTTAAGTGGCAATTAAGTAATTTACCCCTCATCCATCCACTTAAACATATGTACAGTATATGCTTAAAACCCTACATTCATGTAGGAGTTTGTTGCGGAAGGAACTATAAGGACTATAGAGACGCCCGATACATCCACAGGAATCATGCGTTATTAAGAAGGACTTGGATGAGTTTGAAGGATTATTAAACAGTCACAATAACCGACTCTCTAAACTTACATTCAGGAGGAGTGGCCAGTGAGCTTTAACACCCACCACACAAGTAGGGTAATATTTGGTTGTAGATTGTTTACCTGTTTATTTGCTTTCTGTTTCTCAAATTAATTTCATATCTGTTTTTGAACATAGACTTGACTCCAGAGACTGTGGATTTCCCATCAGTCCGTCCTGGATGACCTCCCTGAGACTGACAAGAGCTCCATGTGATAATGTCAACATGCAGCAGTACCTGGACATTGTCATGGAGTTGAAACATTTACAGAAGGCAGAGTCCTGGCAGTCTCCAACTAAAATGTATCTAAAACTAAAATAAATGACTGAGCAATGAGTGGAAAAGAGACTTTTATTGTAACAGAGTAACATATACACTAATTGTCTTCATTTGTCACAGCTTCATTAATAAAGTTGTAATTATGAATAAAGTGAATGAGCGTGGACTGCATTTATGGATAAATTCACAGGCCAGGAGTGATTCATGAAAAAGATACAGTTTGAGAATGATGGATCTAAAACCGAGAAGGGAAAAACCATGCTTTTCCGCCCGCTAGATTAATAGATAGAACGTTATTAATCACTCAGGAGTATTCGTTCAGTAAATTATGGTTACAGCAGCAGTACAGGACCAAGCAAGGGATGAATAAAATAAGTACAAAAACAATACAATAGAGGCAAGGGTAGAATTTCGCTTTGTAGAACGTTAGAACATGTGGATGTTAGTCGACAAGTAAACAGGTAGAATATAGGTAGGTGGGTTAATGTTAGTAGAGCTAGTAAATGAATAGGTAAATTTGTTTTCAGAAATGCAATTATGTTTCAGAGTTTGTAAAAAATGTTTTTTCAAATGAAAATTATTTTCAGAAATGTAATTTTGAGAGTTTGTAGGAATGTTTTCTGAAATGTATTTTTTTGTATTTGTAAAAGTGTTTTGAACCCCAGGGCCACCATAAAAATGTGGAAATCAAGTAAAAAAAAAAGAATCTCGGGGAATTGAACCCAGGTCTCACACTTGACAGGCAGGGATACTCACTACTATAGTAACAAAGCGCTGCTGTGACACACATAGAATATTACATATAGCTATACAAAGTGAGGTCGACAATTTAGTGTGGTTGTCTGACTTTTGTCGGGAACTGTGTGCTGTGATAAAATTCCAAAAGACATTTTATAATTTTCTGCGTGGAAAACATAAAATAAATATTACACAGTAAAGGGATTCTGTTGTCACAGTAAAGTGCATTTCTGTTGTCAGATAAGGTGTCTGCTGGGTTGATAAGTTATACAGTGTTTTCTAAAGTCAATGTATCATAGAAAGTTGGTCATTGATTAAAACAATCAGCCAAGTTGACTACTCATGGACATACAGTGAAGGATTTTTTTTATATTGTGTATATATGTATAATTAAAGTTGCTTAACAATGCCGCATTTATTGCGAAGTGTTGCCCACAGAATTTGGTCACTGTTTGGCCGTAACCCGCCAATATACAGAACCAGTCCTGCTCCCCTGTCCTCTCATAGACCATGGGAAACAACAGACCTCACCAAGGGTTTACATAAAAAGTCCCTGAGATGATCGTGGGGTCTTCTCTTTCTCCAAGGACGCCTCAGTGCAAACAGAGGCGGCTGCATTAGTAGACCTGGAAAAGGCTGTGGATGAAAAACAAGAGAGTTAAGTGATAATAATAATAATAATACATTTTTTTTCAAAGGTGCCTTTGCAGACGCTCAAGGTCGCCGTACAATATGGGAACAAATAAAATAACAGAACAGAGAAATAAATATAATAAAAATAACAATATCATAAAAATTAGATTCATGGGGGGTAGGCAGATTTAAATAGGTGAGTTTTCAAATGGGTTTTAAAATGGTGTAATGAGTCCAAGTCCCTTAGATGTGGTGAAAGAGAGTTACAGAGGCGTGGGGCAGAGCGGCTGAATGCTCTGCACCCCATGGTGCTGAGACGGGCAGGTGGGCCAGACAGGTAAATGGAGGAAGCTGATGCGGGAGGGAGTGTGAACATGGAGGAGGTCAGACAGGTATGGGGGGCTGAGACAGCGAATGGCCTTGAAGGTAAAAAGGAGGATTTTGTATTGACCACGGAACATAACCGGAAGCCAGTGGAGCTGTTGGAGGACAGGGGTGATGTGGTGAACAGAGGGGGTGCGAGTGATGGTCCGGGCAGCTGAATTCTGGACTACCTGAAGTTTACGGAGGGATTTCTGACGGAGGCCAAGGAGTGAATTGCAGAAATCTAAACGGGAGGTGACGAGACTATGGACCAGAATGCCAGCAGTTTGGGGTGTAAGGGGCGGAGACAATTGATGTGACATAAATGAAAGTAAGCAGTGTGGATTGTGTTCTTTATGTGGGCATGAAAGGAAAGGGTGTTGTCTAGGATAACACCCAAGCTCTTAACCTGAGGGGAGGGTGGAACAGAGGCATTGTCGATGGTCAGAGAAAAACTGCTGGTTTTGGCTAGAGTGGATTTGGTGCCTCTGAGGAGGACCTCGGTTTTGTCATTGTTTCATTTAAGAAAGTTTTGGGTAAACCAGGTTTTTATTTCAGAGATGCAGTTGGTAAGGGAGGGAGGGAGGAGAGAGGATGAGGGTTTGGTGGAGATATAGAGGTGGCTGTCATCTGGTAGTGAAAGTGAATGTCAAATTTACAGAGCATTTCACCAAGGGGATGGAGGTAAATGATGAACAGAAGGGGCCCCAGGACGGGGCCCTGCGACACACCCGAGGAGACGGGGGAGAGGTTGGAATGAAAAGATTTGAGCTGAACAAACTGGGAGCGGCCAGCGAGGTGTGATGTAAACCAGACTAGTGGGGTGTGGGGGATTCTGATGGAAGAAAGCCTGTTAAGGAAAGTGGTGTCAAAGGCTACACTCAGGTCGAGGAGAACAAGGATGGTTAGGAGTCCAGAATCAGCTGCCATGAGGAGGTCATTACTGATTTTGAGGAGAGCTGTTTCAGTACTGTGGAGTGGAGTGGTCGGAGGGGTCAGCGACAGGTTTTTTTAAGATAGGGGTAATGACAGCTGTTTTCAGGGTTGAAGGGACAGTTCCAGTGGTGAGAGAGGAGTTAATGATAGCAGAGATGAGGTGCATCACCTCTGTACAGGGCCAACCGTCTAACCCTTGGTGGCTTCTGGGCCCTATAGACCACCTCACCTGGCTTCTACAACACCTCACAAGGACCCACCCAGTGGTTGTCTAACCAGCAACCATTTTTCCTCTTTCTTTTCACAGTATCTGCAGCCACAAAGAGCACAGGGGCGCTGGGACATAGTGTCAGCATTGGCATGGCAAATTCCAGCCCTGTACTCCCCATGAAACACGGTACCAGTCCTTCCAGCCAGCCTGCAATCTGTCCTTCTGGCTCTTTAAAGGACATTAACCACTGTCGGGACCCTTTGTGGATGTATCGACGGTGAGGGATGTCAGGATGGAGAAGGCATGACACTGGTGCAGTTCCAGGCTTGAGGTGACATAGTCGGAGGAGATCAGCAGCCGAGTATTGAAGCATACCTGCCGCTGGTAGGCGATCAGGCAGCAAAAAAAAAAAAAATCCAGAAAGTGAATACCCAACGTGAAGATGGTAATTAGGAGGACTGATCGGGTGAGAAGCGGCAGCAATGACGCCAGCGTCCTCTCAACCCATTAGCCTTCCCTACTAGCACCAGCCTCAGGTACCGGTGTTTTCCTCCGCTACTGGCGCTAGCCTCAGCTACCGGTGTTAGTCCGGGCACTTATGGAAAAAAGTGCCCGGAGTTACAGCTACATTTGTACTGTGTCAGTAACATTTTATCGTGTCAGTGGGAATGAAGTTGGCTTTGTAGCTGTAAAGCCATAAATACTTAAAAAAGAGGGAGCACAAACTTATACAGCCGGCAAGCAGGGGCAACATCCATGCCAGCGTCCGCTCGTGATTGAAATATACAGTATATGTCTGTGATTGACAAGACTGCGGGCAAATCTAGAATTGATTTGCCCGCAGTGAGCGCTGCAGTTTCTATCAATTGGAAGCCAGTGCGGGGAGGCTAAAATGGGAGTTACTGTATGTGCTCCTGTCTTTTGGTTCCAGTGAATATGCGGGCTGCTGCATTTTGGACCAGTTGAAGGTTCTTTAAGGACTTGGAGGAAATTCCTGATGAAAGAGAATTGCAGTTATCCAGCCTAGAGGTTACGAAAGCATGGATTAGTTTTTCTGCATCCTTGCGGGACAGAATATTTCTAATTGCCTTGATATTTCGTAAATGGTGAAAGGCAATTCTGCAAATTTGCTTAACATGTCCACAAAATTTTAAGCTATTATCTAATATGACCCCCAGGTTTCTGACAGTAGAGCGGGAGTTGAAAATTTCCGTCCAATTTCAATCCCTGGATCAACACTGGTGGATCATTGTGTTGTCATTACCCTAATACTGTAATCTAATTTTTTGTTTTTCATTCAAACAAGACCGGTGTGCTCACTTAGTTCTTGAGATAAGGTTAAGTGATTTTTCTTCATTTTGACTTGAATTGCTTCGGATGCTGTTCAATAAAAGTAATTGACGAAAAAAACAAACTGTGGTGTCTTAACTTTTTTTCACTTGTGTTGTGGATACTACATGGTTAACATCGTCTGCATAATAAGAGGGAGTAATGCAATACTCAGGTAATTTACATTTGAAACTTGTGGCATAAAGCACATTTTATTCAACACTGCCAAGTCAAGAACGCTGGACACTAAAGCAGTAAACTTAACCATAAAGTGTTAGAGCCACATTGGTAGGGCTAACAGATGTGTTGAAATACAGTTGTAGACGGTTATGATGTGGTTATTTTCTTGAAATAGAACTTACAGCAGAAACGCGTCATGAAAACCACAGTTTGACGATATAAACACTGTAAGTATTGAAAAGCAGCTCTCCCCATCGAGGAATTGAACCCCTGTCTCCAGTGTGACAGGTGGGTATACACACCACTATACTAACGAGGAGTGGTTGCATGGAGCTGAGGTCCTCTCGATCCTCCGTGGGCCGTTGCTACTGTTTTACAAATACAATTATCTTTACCGGCCCCATTGACTCCAAAGGCTTCACCTGTTAGTACAGGGGCACGTGAAACAGATTGCTGACCACAACAGTTATTTCCCTGTCTTCTCTTGTGTCTTTGTTTGTAATGTGCATTGTGGGTTGTGGTTTGGAGCATTCTTCACATTGAAGCTTTTGTTTGCAGCTGTTACTCATACGTATGACCGTGCTTTAAACATGCGAAACACAGACCTTTGCTCCTCAAGAAACCAACCTTGTCTTTATGTTGCTTGCTCTTGAATTTCTTGCAAACTGTGAGACTGTGTTGCTCTCCATTACAATCCAAAAACGGTTTAGTTGTAAGCAACTGGACTTCTTCTTGGAGTTGAAAGACGTTTCATTCCTCAACTGAGGAACTTCATCAGTTTGTGGTTGTTGTTGGAGGAAACTCTAGTAGTTCCATTACAATAAATATAAGGTTTGCTGAAACCATCGACTGAGACAGGTTGCTGCTGTTTGTTTTTCATTTTTCTGGGGCAAAACAACTGTGGTGAACACTTTCCTTGATTTGAATGTCTCTGCGTATTGTATTTTTTGTTTTACAGGCTCTTTCACGTTTCTATAGATAGTATGCAGAAGATACTTATCTTCGTTATTCACCAAGTCAACAAAGTCATTAAACTTGCCTCTTTTCTTTGTTCTCTCTTGCAGGTCGCAAGAAGCCAGGGTTTCTGGTTAGGCTGGACAGTTATTGTTTGAGTGACAGTTACATCATCAGCACACTTAGCTATGTACCCAAGGACCGCAGATGTGTACTCTTCCAGAACCACCTCCCCTTCACGGACTGCTGCATATCTGAAGACTTGCCAGTCTGTGGAGTGGAAGCAGTCCTGGAGTTGGGGGACAGCATTACTGGGCCACACTGTGATGGTCCTCTGGGTCGGATTCTGGTGTTTAAGTAGGGGTCTATACACGGGCACATGATGGAGAGATGGTTGGAGCAACCCAGGTAGGGGACGGCTCTGTACGCGTTCTCCCTGTTGGTCTACATGCGCTCCAATGTGTTGTTCCCCCATGTTGGTATGTCAACATATCGTTGAAATTTAGGCAGGACGTCTGTCGGTTTACGTGGTTGAAATCCCCCGTAAGCACGTAAAACCCTAACATTCCCACGAGCAAAATTATCTAAGTTGGCCTTAGGGCCAGCTGAAACAGTCCAAAAATAGTGTTTGATTCGGGGAGCCCGAGAAGCCACTGCACTACTGCGTGCCGCCATGTTGGGATTATGCTAGAGCAGCCTGTTAGGAATAGTGGGAAGGATTGAAGGGATGCACCATCTACTGGCTTGATTATGCGCCAGTCCAAAGCTTCCTTTATGTATGTAAGTCCTTCCGCTATCTTGAAGTCGTCATCAAAGAACTCTTTCAGCATTTGTTTTACTTTAGCATATCCTGCTGAAGACTCCATGTGCATGCAGCCCTTAACCAACTTGTGTGGTTGTCCACTTGTGTACTGTAACAAAAATGGAAGACGACCATGATCGTTGCTCGTGCGACCTTCAATTCCATGTTCAAAGGTTCTAATAAAGGATTTGTATTCCAGTGTGTCTCCTTTAAATGTTGGGGTGGTGATATCAGAAAGTAGTGATGCTTTGTGACTCCTCATAAGATACTCTGTGATGTTGGCTTGCTGAGAGATGGTTTGGCAAAGCCCATCAAGTTCTGGTCCCTGTGCTCTTTAATGTCAGTCTTTGGGCACAGACTTAACCAACTGAGCAGTTGCTGCTGAAGTATTCTGTTTGTCCCTCGGCGCTGATAAAGTCTGTCATGATGGTGGTTAAATTGTGAGTTTTGTGTCTGTTCGACTGCAATGTGTTCGACTCCTTGTGCAACTGTGCTACGTAGTTATGCTATCTAGTTGGGTTGTATTCTCATATCTTTGTAAGACCTCCATTTTAGCATCAGACTCAGCCAGTACAGTACATGGCATGCATTTCTTTTCTAGCTTTTATTGAAGCTTCCATTCTTTTTTGTTGGCCTTCCATCTCTGCTTGAAGTTGAGCATCCCTGCATCTATTCTCTGCATGCCAATCTGCTTCCTCCTGTTCATTGGCCAGTTTCTCCCTGAAAGCCTTTGCTCTTAATGACGCTTGTTCCATTTCCACCTTTAATCTGACTGAAGACACTGATGAAGTAAGCTTCCACTCTGTAATGTGGCTTTACTTTGACCACTAGTGGCCACTTTTGTTAATGTGGACCTACTGTCTGAAGGTGTAACCTGTCTGTCACACTCTTCAACATGCCCCTTCATCCTCCTTCATCCGTTCCTCACATCAAACCAGTTACTTTGATTTCTTCTTCAATAATTCTAGGCCTATAGCAGCAGAACTAGGAGCTGGTTCAATTAATTAAGCTTCAAAAATTCCTGATGCTAGCCACTGAAGTCAACATGGATCTTATTTTTACAGTGTCAACATTCGCATCATCTTCCATTAATTGTTTAATGGGATTTTTTAAGCTTATTGCCTGGGAGAGCTTGTACCTGCATGCTTGGATCTGTCTAGATGTGTGTTCTGCCAAGGCCTTCTCAGTCATCCTTACTGTCCACTTCCAACTGTCTTGTTCATCCATAACAAGGCATAGATTTAATCAATACGGAGGGCTTAGCACCATACAGTCTCACTTCGTTATTCAGCCCAACTTTTTTTTACTCATCCAATCGCTGAATGGGTGAGTAAAAAAAAAGTTGGGCTGTCAGCATCAACAACCTGACGTCAGGCAGGTCCACTCCCTCTTGCAGCTTGTGATCTTTTTTTTTTTTTTTTTCAAAAGTCTCCATAACAATTCCTTCCTTTAACCTCCTTGTATGTCAGGCAGTTTTACGTTCCATACGAAGAGCAAGTTTTTTTTTTGATTAATGTAGATTTGTTATTAGTGAAGCCATGAGTTTGACGCTCTCCTCCCTTGTCATACGCTTGTTCTTCTTCGTCTTTCAGCTTATCCCGTTTTTCAGGGGTTGCCACAGCGAGTCAACAATTTCCATCTCACCCTGTCCTCCGCATCCTCAACACCAATTCCGACCACCTCCATGTCCTCCCTCACCGCATCCATAAATCTCCTCTTTGGCCTTCCTCTTCGTCTCTTACCTGGTAGCTCATGCTCCATGTAGCATTCTTCTCCCAATATAACCACTGTCCCTCCTTTGAACGTGTCCAAACCATCTTAATCTGGCTTCTCTAGCTTTTTTTCCAAACCTTCCTGTCTGTGTTGTCCCCCTGATTACCTCGTTCCTGATCCTGTCCATCCTTTTCACCCCCAAAGAGAACCTCAGGATCTTTAACTCTGCCAGCTCTAGCTCTGCTTCTTTTCTTCTACCTATACCTAGTGTCTCTAATCCACACATCATGGCTGGTCTCACAACTGTCCTGTAAACCTTTCCCTTCACCTTAGCTGACACTCTTCTATCACAAATCACTCCAGAGACCTTTCTCCAGTTGTTCCATCCTGCCTGTACTCTATTCTTCACCTCTCTTCCATAGTCTCCACTGCTCTGAACAGTTGAGCCTAAGTATCTGAACTCCCCCACCTTCTCCACCTTTGCTCCTGCTACCATTAAAAAAAAAACAACTTTGTGGATCGTCTCCATGACACCGACCTGACTACCCGTTTTTATGTCAACCACCCGCACACCCGATCCTCTGCATAAAAAGTTACATGTGTTAAACTTACAAACAAACATCCACACATTTTTAAGTGATATGGATTAAGCACTTACATACTAATATGAACTGAGAACTCACACACACATATAAACACACATAAATATATATACTGTATATACACACAGCTAAATAACAAAAATAACCTGGCTACGTAAGTTAGTATTGAAGTTATGTAATAAAAGTCTTGTCACTCTGTCTTTCCTGAGGACATTTATTTTGAAAGTCATCAGCGGAAATGTTTTTATACCCGTTGCTATGTTGGCTTCATAATTTTGCAGAAGTCGGAGAAAGGGGACAGTGGAAAGGAAATGACAAGAGCGGGGTCGAGGCTGATGGGAAATGACAGAAGAGCGACATTGGAGACTAAATATTGCGACCTTCAGTATCCGTTGTGTCTTTGAGGAGATACTTCCCCCAACAGCGGCCTGCAACCAAACGGACAGTCGGTGCCCGGCTAGTATCCTCCACCTGCGCGTCACTCAGACTGGAGGTTGACTTGGATCAATGATAAAGTGAATCTTCGCTCCGCAGCTGCAACAACACAGAACGGTCACGATGGCGATGTAACGCATCAGATTTTAGTGACATCACAACCAGATATCCGCATCATTCTGCTGATGTGTGGAGGAAGAAGCCACGCCCGCTGAGGAAATAACAATGTAAGTGATTCATGCGTGACTGAAGGATGGCCTGGTTATCAACACTGGACACCACATTCGCTGGCCATAGTCAATGTTTGTCATGCATTGCTTGGCTTTAGCTTTAACAATTATTTATAATATATATGCTTGAGATTTACCTTAGGTATGACCTCACTGTTGACTATTTTGTACCAGTTTACTTAGATATCTACGCAGTTTGTTCCTTTTTTCCTTAAAGTATTGTTATTGTATGTTTACCTGATGTAAAACACAACAAATTCTACATGACCTTGATTGGATTACCCTCAAAATAACCTTCATTTTGATTAAAGTATAATTCCATATCTAATAGTTCCAAATATGTGACATTTTTGTATCTTTGTGAAATGCTACAGTTCATGTCATTGTGGTACAGTCTGAGTAGGTCCATGTGACACCGGTTTTCAGATGGTTCACCAATGTCATCAGCAACCCTGATTTTTATTTCATGCCTGAACTAGTTAAAGAGTGCTAGAATAACCATTCTAGTGACTCTTTATCATCAAGTCAGAGGAGAATCTAAAAATAAAATGTTTAAACATTGACGTTAAACAGAATAATATGGCAGATGAGGAGTCATACAGGAGATGACATTGTGATCTGTAGTGAGAGTAGGCAACAACTGGAAGATAACCTAGAGAGGTGGAGGTTATAGCAAGTCATAGCAAGACAGAGTATATGTGTGTGAATGAATAAGAGAACAGTGGAGGGGTGAGGTTACAAGGAACAGAGGTGGTGAAGGTGGAGGAGTTCAGATACTGAGCATCAACTGTTCAGAGCAGTGGAGACTGTGGAAGAATAGAGTCCAGGCAAGATGGAACAACTGGAGAAAGAGTATGTCAAAATCTTTTATAGAAGAGTGCTTAGGTCAGCTAAGGTGAAGGGAGAGGTTTACAGGACGGTTGTGAGACCAGCCATGATATATAGATTAGAGACACTAGGAATAGGTAGAAGAAGTAGAGGAGGCAGGCTGGAGTGAAAGAGGCATGATAAATGGTTTTAAAAGATGAGGGTTTTTCTCTTTACTGGAAAACATAAACAGATATGGTAAAAAATTATCTTTCTATTTATTTAGCTCTTTACCAAAATGTAACCATGAGTTGGTAAGGTTAAATTGTAATTGCATACAAAGCATACATTGTGTTACATTTGCAGACAGTGACATTACATTCTATTTCATAAATTAAAAGCTTACTTCTTAACAAAATCTACAAGAACATCAGCAACAATGTCACAACTGTCACTGTTTCAAAGGTCATTGCAGCTCAATACTTTATTTCGAAAGAACGAGGTATTAAAAAAGGTTTTTTGGTCAGACAATTTTAAGGACATGCCTTGGAGTGCTCGCTTATATACACAAAAAGAAACGTCCAACATGGAAGCTTTAGAAAATGTTTTATCCTAACTTTTGCCATCTTAATGGGATCCAGTTTATACAATATAAATTAGAATTTATAACTTATTTTCACGGTCATTGCCCTTGAGTGATAAAAATATGATTTCCTTTTGTTTATTTTCTAACTCTTATTGCAGTTCTTACTTGAAACATACATTTTTACTATTTGATAGCTGAGGAGCACTTTCTGCAGGTGACAGGATGTGATTTATTCAGCAGTTGGCAGGCAGCACAAATGTAATCAACAGTGATGTTTGAAGACTCTACTGGGAGAAAGAAAGAAAGAAAGATTTTAGGACTCTTTGAAACACTACTTAGTTTTTCTTTGTAAACTTAACTCCTTTTGCTACATTTCTTCCCAACTTTCCAGGTATTTGTGTGCCGTCTTTGTGGCCCACATGGCCCCAGTTTCTCTCCAACAGTGAGAGGTGAGCCAAGCTGGCCTCCCCAGGCCCCTCGCTGCCCCCAGATACTGACTTGGACCCAGACCCCGATCCTCAGCCACTGCACCCTAAAGAAGAGCAGTATGTAAGCGAAGGCAACTCTGGCCAACCTGAGGCCAATCAGGGGACGCCTGACTGCAGGGACGCTGAGACAATCACAGGTTTGTGTTCGGACTGATAGGCTATTTTTAGGAATAAGTAGAAGTCACTGAAACCATTGTATCAGATAATACAGTAAAATCAATAAACTGGAATTTATACAATGTTGATTTTGTATTTTAACACATAAAGATCAGACCTCACTCTGCTTTCCCATCCTCTTTGTGATGACAGATGTGTGCAACAGCACTGATTTACCAGAGTTTGAGATCATTAGTCTTCTGGAGGAGCAGCTTCCTGTTTACCGTTTGCGGGCTGACACCGTGTATGGATACGACCACGATGATTGGCTGCACACTCCCCTTGTTGCACCAGGCGCCAGGCTTGACCTGACCACCGAGCAGATTGAAGAAACACTCAAATACTTCTGTAAGTTTGGCAAAGATACCATTAAATATTGTAGTGAAGACCACTGTACAGAATCACTGCAAAGTGAGTATTTTGACTTTTCGTAGTAGTACATCCTTAGCTGACGTAATGGCATATCCATAGTTTTATTCACAATTAGTAGTGAAAAAGGGGCGGTAGCCCTGTAAATGTTTTTATATTTAAAATAAATCCAGTGTTAAGGTGTATTCCCAGCTGTTACATAGTGATCTTTCCTCACGCAGCCTTATGTGTTCTGTGTTCCTGCAGTGCTATGTGCAGACAGAGTAGGCCAGATGACGAAGACGTACAGTGACATCGATGCTGTCACACGTCTGTTGGAGGAGGCAAGATTTCCTTCTCTCTGTCTGTCTGTCTGTCTGTCTGTCTTTGTGTCTAATGTTCACTTAAAAAAACATTTGAGAAACCCCATTGAGCTCTACTGCGTGCTGTAGCAGAACTGTAATAATAATATAATAAATAATAACATTAATTTGCTGATGTTTATTTTACTTTTGTTCAGTTTTGAACAAATGATTTATTTGTTGTCTTTAATAATGACATTGTTAAATTGAGTGTTAGTTTTTTGTAAACAATAAATTAGAAAAAAGTCATCTATATTTGTTCATGTCTATTTAATGCAGCCACAGTTTTTGAAACACAAAGATATATTTACACAATTCTTAATGATAATATTTGGGATATTGTAAAACTTTAAGGTTCAAGGCCTTCTATTTTCTCAATTATTTGCCTCAACTACAAATGCTGTTATTTTCTAATTTTTTTTACTCGTATCTTATTTTTTTATTTCTTACTGACAGAAAGAGCGAGATCTGGAGTTGGCTGCAAGGATTGGACAATCTCTACTCAAAAAGAACCAAACCCTGACTGAGCAGAATGACTACTTGGAATTACAAGTGGGGCAAATCACAGAGGAGGTTTGCTTATGTTCAGTATATTTTAAATTAAATTATTATTAAAAAATTAAATAAATTTTTTTGTCATTGTGACATTGTGATTCACACCACAGCGAAATTTGACCTCTGTGGGCAGTGGGCAGCTTTTGAGCGCCCGGTGAGCAGTGTGCCCAGGGCACCTCAGTGGCCCAGGGCACCTCAGTGGCAAGTCCCCCCAACAGCGGTTGGGGGGACTTGCAGACCCAACTAATCAGAAATACACTTTATACATTGCTAATGTGGTAAATGAGTATTCTAGCTGCAAATGTCTGTTTTTTGGTGCAATATCTTCATTGGTGTATAGAGGCCCATCTCCAGCAACTATCACTCCAGTGTTCTAATGGTACAATGTGTTTGCTCATTGCATGAGAAGGCAATCAAATACAAATTAAACGACACACAATTTAAACATGAAGCATAATATATGATGTCGTTCTCAACTTCTGGCAGGGGTGTTATTAGTACAATGTAAAAAACAAGGGTTGATGCTCCTCATTTCAGTGAACCACTGTCAATGAGTTATATAGATGTATATTATACAAATGTTATGCTATATTGAATTATTTTTAATGATTTTCTCTTATTGTACATAAACAAACCTTTAGCACAGGTAAATATTGTATGGAATAAAGTACAAATTGTTCTTTGTGACATAGAACACCCTTATTTAGTTATTTCTTACACCTATTTCTGTTACTCTCTTCCCTTTTTGTCAGTTGGGTATCAATATACACATAAACTGATGGCTGTGCTATTTACTGTTCTGTAGGCTGCGCAGAAATTGCACTTGCGTGTGATTTCAACCAAAACTCAAATTCAAATGTTGTGTTTAAAATAGAGAAGAGTTTAACATCTGAATTTTATGTGATTTCTTACCTCTTCAGGTGGCCCAGCTGCATCATGAGTTGAACTTGAAGGATGAGCTGCTGCAGTTTTACACCACTGCAGCTGAGGAGAATGAGGAGTTTGGGAGCTCTCCTCGGT
Organism: Paraplagusia blochii; assembly: GCA_016785265.1. Classification (NCBI taxonomy): domain Eukaryota; kingdom Metazoa; phylum Chordata; class Actinopteri; order Pleuronectiformes; family Cynoglossidae; genus Paraplagusia; species Paraplagusia blochii. The sequence goes on from JAFBJS010007029.1 coordinate 439,358, forward strand.
CAGAATACCTCTTTTGATGTTGTACAAGAAAGTAATCATAATTATTAAATAGCTTCAGATTATTATAAAATGATCTTTTTGCTGATATAGGGATAAACGCAACTTAGATGCAGCATCGGGAAGCTTTATTAGCGAAACACTGGAGAGGAAGCTGAAAGACCTGGAGGAAGAAAACCTGACGCTGCGCTCTGAGGTTTTATATCCCAGCAGCATTTATCACATATTCTGAAAGTCCACTATTGTATTTGATTTTATCATGGATCCACTGTGTCTGTTCTTAGGCTGACCATTTAAAATCAGAGACTGAAACCTACGAAGAAAAGGAACAACAGCTGGTCAATGACTGTGTGAAGGAGCTGAGTATGTCCAAAGGCTGTAGTTAGTGCTTCTTTCTCAGAGCGAGTGGGGAAAAAAACTCCAGTCTGCTGTGTTCTTTTAGGGTTGTCCAGTCTGCAAATGTCAACCCTAGCAGAGGAGCTGGCTCGCAAGACCGAAGACGCTTCTAGACAGCAGGAGGAGATCACACACCTGCTCTCTCAGATTGTGGATCTCCAGAAAAAAGCCAAATCAGTGAGTAACGTGTGCTCAGATGACTGAATGGAGATTAGTTTCGGGGATTACCCATTTAGAGGTGTTGTTTGTACGTTTGTACAGTATGCAGTGGAGAATGAAGAACTCTCTCAACACCTACTGGCAGCAAAAGATGCCCAAAGGCAGCTCACTGCAGAGGTAGAAGTCCATATCCCTCCACCCCGACTGGTTTTATTCCCTTTACTCTTGGTTAACGTATGTTGTTGGGACTTTTGAATTCAATCACTTATTTTTGCCTTATATATTGTAACAGTTGCAGGAGCTGGAGGAGAAGTACTCAGAATGCATTGAGATGCTGCACGAAGCACAGGAAGAACTGAAAAACCTAAGGAACAAGAACTTCAATGCGGGAACACCCCGTCGCTACCACCCACTGGGATTATACCCAATGGTATAGGATCCCTAAGTGTTTGACTGGCTATCTATCAATCTGTCTATCTATCTAGCTATCTTCAAAACGAAGGGCCATTAAGACCTTGATACTAAGAGATTTATGTCTAAAAAGTCTTTTATTTTGAAAATCCTTCAATCCAAAAATGATTGTGGACCACTATGCTAAATGCAAAACTGTGTATGTGCACTTCATGGTTATTTGTGTGGCAGGATTCTCTGGCTGCTGAGATCGAAGGGACCATGAGAAAAGACATGAGTATGGAAGACCCAGACTTTGAAGAACACAAGTAAAGTTGTGTGATCCTTTGAGCTTCAGCTTCCTTTAGCTCAGTGTTATGGTATTAATAATTCAATTACTGTCTGCAGACTCCATCGTAAGCGTGTTTTTGAGACGGTGAAGAATGTTAACCAAACTGTACGCCAGCGTTCCCTGACTCCGACTGGTGCCAACATTCCAGGGTCCAACCAGTCTCTCTCAGCTCGCACTTCCCCTCAATCAAGTGGCCTCTCAACACCACGCTCCAGTGTGTATGGTGGAGACTTCAGTGTTGACAGCATCACGTTGGACAACAGAACACAAAGCATCCTCATGGAGAAGTCGTCTGATCAAGACAGGTGAGGAGAAGTAGTCCCATTTTTACATTTATGACATTTTAAGTGCCTACCTCAACTTACATTGCAGTTAAATGTGCTATAGTACTCAAGTTTTTTTGTAAGTCAGAACTTCAATTCATAACATTAATTTGAACAGATGCAAAGCAACTTTTATCTATCTACACTGCCAGCCCAAAAATTAAAGTCGCCACCTGGATTTAACTAAGCAAGTAGGTACGAGGCTCCCATTGGAGGTCAGGTCTAGGTTCAGTATGTGCTCAAAGAATGTGGTCAGCTGACTACCTGCATATACTGAATGACCAGGTCATTCCATTAATGGATATTTTCTTCACTGATGGTACTGGCATCTTCCAAGATGACAATGCCAGGATTCCGGGGGCCAATTGTGAAAGACTGGTTCAGGGAGGATGAGACATAATTTTCACACATGGATTGACCACCACAGAGTCCAGACCTTAACCCCATTGAGAATCTTTGGGATGCGCTGGAGTCTACTGGAGACTCTACCATCATCAATGCAAGATCTTGGTGAAAAATCAGTGCAACACTGGATGTTGCATTGATGGGTGACACACAGGAATGTGGATGACACACAGAGAATGTGTGCTGTAATCAAAACTAAAGGTGGTCCAACGAAATATTAGAGTGTAAGACCCTTTTTTTGCTTTTATTTTGGCTAGGCAGTGTATCAAATCTTGTGCGTGTTGTTAAGGCGGACGTAGTAGAGGACACCATGGAAAACGTTATAGGTGGAAGTGTGGGTCGTGGATTGTATATAAAACCGGCGCCCTATAATCAGGTGCACCTTATGTGTGTGTGTTAAATATAGTAATGGCACACAAAACTAAAACTGCACCTTTTAGTATGGTGCGCCTTATGGTCACGAAAATACGGTATCTATCTACCTATCTATTTATCTATCTACCACCCTGCACCCAGTTCTATTCATTTATCTATCATTTCTTCATTTAATTTTATTTATTTATACATAATCTGACCAAGGTGAAGGTGAAGAATAGAATACAGGCAGGATGGAACAACTGGATAAAGGTCTCTGGAGTGATCTGTGATAGAAGGGTGTCAGCTAAGGTGAAGGGAAAGGTTTACAGGACAGTGGTGAGACCAGCCATGATGTATGGACTAGAGACATTAGG
>JAFBJS010007029.1:442168-461939 GCA_016785265.1 Paraplagusia blochii
GCTAGACATGGAGCTACCAGGTAAGAGACGAAGAGGAAGGCCAAAGAGGAGATTTATGGATGCAGTGAGGAAGGACATGGAGGTGGTTGGAGTTGGAGTTGAGGATACGCAGGACAGGGTGAGATGGAAATTATTGACTCGCCCCTGAAAAATGGGATAAGCCGAAAGGAAAAGAAGAATACATAATCTGACCAAACTTACAGCATTTACAGTTTGCTGTTACGCCCTCACAGAACGGTATTACCCGTCACCCACTAACAAGACCTTGGTAAAAAAAAATGGGGGACTCCCAACAATAAAAAGCTAATATAGCAAATTGAACATATAGCGTAAAACTCGTGAATGTAAACAAAGTTGCCTTCTGCCCATCAATATTCTTGCCCTCTTTGATTCACAAGTTTTTGTGGGAACTTGTTTTAACGCCATATGTTACATTGATGGAAAAAAATTGAAGGGAGATGGTGACGTTACCACAAACTGGTCAAGGCTGTTTCAAACTGAGGACTCCCTGTGGAGAGATTTAAAGTATCTGTATTGGGTGTGTGTGTAGGATGTTAACTAAAGGAACTATTCTGTACAAGTAACCTCAAGAACTTTTTACTTTTACATCAGTTTCTAATTCCTCTTCTCACTCACAGTAGCACAGGAGGTGGAGAGAAGAAAGGAAATGGTGCTGAGGACCTGAGGGTCGCCCTACGCCGCCTGTCACTCCGTCGACAGAACAACCTGAGTGAGAGACGCTTCTTTGAAGAAGAGAGGGAGCGTAGACGAGGACAGCAGGGAGGAATCCAGGATGCTTTAAACCATGAGGGTTTATTGACGCCCTCGGACAGCATCATGTCTCTAGGAAACCTCTACATGTGGGCCTCACGAGGCCCCTATCTCCCTGACAAACTCCAGATTGTCAAACCACTTGAAGGTAAGTGTAGGGAACTCCAGTAAGTGAAAACACACATTAGTACTAAAGAATACATATAAGGAGAAATACTGCTAATGCAAACTCATTAAATGAGTCTGTGATTCAGGTGATCATTATTTTTAATGTGTCACCTTGACACGAGAAAAACCAAAACAAAAATCTCTTCAAACTAGCTCCTAGACTGCCCTCTGCTGGTGATGATGAAGACAATATATATATACAATATATACAACCCCTGGCAAAAAGTATGGAATCACCGATCTCTGAGGATGTTCATTCAGTTGTTTGATTTTGTAGAAAAAAGGAGATCATAAAATACAACACAAAACTAAATTAATTTCAAATGGCAACTTTCTGGCTTTAATAAACACTAAAAGGAATCCAGAAAAAAAGGATGTGGTAATCAGTAGCAATTACTTTTAAGACCTAGCAGAAGGAAAAAAATATGCAATCATTAAAAAAAAACACTTCAACAGCACTTGCACTTTGTTGCACCATCTGTGTTTTTCTAACAGCTCTCAGTCTCACTGAAAGAGTGACAAACAATATGCCTCGTCAATCAGGCTTCAAGTTTTGTCCTGGCCCATTTTCTTTAACTTCCACAACAGATTTTCAATTGGATTGGATTGGATATCCTTGTCCAATGCAATGAGTCATGATTCAGCACTGACTTTCATCCACAGTCCACAATTGCGTTTCCTAAACCCACTGTAACCTTGTTCTTTTCTGTTTAGATGATAGATGATTGATGAGTATGATGTCTTTCGTTTAGTTTTCTTGTAAGTAAATCCAATTTCCTTTAGGCAAATCCTTACAGTTTGGTCACAGACTCCAGTTTCCTTCCATTTGTTTTGCTCTGCATTTTCTGTTTTTATTTAATATCGCTTTAAGTTTCTGTCTTGATGCTTTGATGTCTTCTTTGGTCCACCAATATAATTGTCTTTACCAAACTTTCCATCTTGTCCCTACTTGGTCCAAATTTTAGATACAGCTGACTGTGACAACCATCGTCATTTGCAACACGGCGTGATGATTTTATTTCTTTAAGCCGTTTGATTATCCTTTCTTTTGTTTCAAATGACATCTCTTGTCTTGGAGCCATGATTTATGTCAGTCCACTTGGTGCAACAGCTCTCCAAGGTGTGATTATTCCTGTTTAACTGCAGACTGACGAGCAGATCTAATCTGATACAAATGTTAGTTTTGGAAATGACAATTTACTGGGTGATTCCATAATTCTATCCTCAGAGCTGAGTGATCTTCTGCTTGGTCTAAAAAAGTAATTGTTACTTATTACCACATCTATTTTTCTGAATTTGTTTTAGTGTTTCTTAAAGCCAGAAAGTTGCCATTTGAAATGACCTGAACAACCAAATGAAGGCTTAGTGATTCCATACTTTTTGCCAAGGGTTGTATATTGGCAAGAAAGAAAGCTATAAGACCACTCTGCTGATTTCTTCAATTCCTTGATCATTTTAATGCAGGGGTGGGCAAACTAAGGCCCGGGGGCCACATGCGGCCCGTTGAGCCTTTTAATGCGGCCCGCCATCCCTGTCCAAATTAAACAATTTATTCATATTATAATTAAACTTCTGACTTTTCCCTACAATGCCTGCATTTCCCCAGTAGATGACATAGTAGGCTATTAGAAATTTAGTATTTTGGGTTTGATACATGACTTTTACTTGCCATTTATCTTAGCTTACACGAACGCTCCATCTTTCTGCTCTTGACTCGGCCCCGTGTCAAATTTTAGGAGAAATTGTGGCCCGCAGGTCAACTATTTGCTCTAAAGGTAGACCTGTTTTGACCAATTAATTAAAAACAAAAAAGGTTCTTATGAGTTTAATTGCAGTTTTTCATGTTTTTTGGTAACCACAACAGTTATGGCATGACCTGATAAAAACAGCACTTTTAGGAAATCAGGCAGTGATCAGTTTTCACAGAAGAGCAGGTTGGTCCAAGAGGGCAGAAAAAACAGGCAAAAGTCACAGGAAAACAAGATTGGTACCGGGTAAGCAGGCTCAGGAAAAAATGCTGGAGAGTCATGAATAATCAAAAGTAATATGGCAACTTTTTTTCCTTAGATTTTAAAAACATTTAAAGACACAGACACACACCCACAGAACCATGACAAATCCATGTTTTTGTGTTCAGGTAACACACCATTAGATGCACTTTTAGGCATTAAAATATACAAGAAATTGGTGGTTCAATAATCCTTCCCATGACTATGTTTATCCACTTCAACTTAGCTTATAGAGTACATTGTTGTTGTATGTGTAATTATTGAGGTCTTTAAATAATGCCATGAAAATAATATTCCTTCCTCTGGTCAATTTTATTCCATACCCTTATAATGTTTTTGTATATAGTTTTTAACTTCACTTAAATAGCATTGTAGTTTAAGCCTCTTCTTTTTGTCTCCTTTCCATTATCTTCTCAAGTCATTTTCTCACTTAATGCTCAAAAATGCTTTTTTAACTTTTTCTGAATGAATAAATACAATATCATCTATAGAAGAGTAATATTATATTTATTCATTCAGTTTTAGTTTTTACTTCTTTCTACACATACTAAATTATATGAAATATCAAGTATTTTTTCTCCAGGTTCTGCCACGCTGCACCACTGGCAACAGTTGGCTCAACCTCACCTAGGTGTGATCCTGGACCCTACACCTGGAGTTGTATCAAAGGGATACAGACCACTAGAACTAGAGCTGGAGCAGGTCTGTGAATGCCCTTTTATTACACACTTTTATTTTAGAGAGTTTATTTATTTTTTCTTGTCATTAAAATTAATCGATGATTGTTTGGAAAACAGGGTTATATCTGGAGTAGCTTTGAAGAGGATGAACCTGGCGAGCAGTACTTCCAAAATCTTCCTACCTCCTCTTCTACGTCCTCTCCAGCTGTAGCAATCTCCACCTCAAGTACTGTGGAAAGTATCACCAAGCAGCCTCCACACAGCTTTGCTCAGCTTTCTCCTTCTTCTCCATCATCATCACCACACCTAAGTAACACCGACGCTCTGGGTGAAGATACAGCCAAAACATTTACAGTGCAGTGTCGTGATTATATACATAGCATTGTTAACAGTGTTTAATGCTTTTGCTGTGTCTGTTCTTTCCACATCTATCAGCTGCATTCTACCCAGGTAAATGCATGGCTCACACCAGCTCCACCTACACCTTCACTACCTGCAGGATTCTCCATCCAACCGATGAACAGACTCAAGTCACACCTAGGTCAGTATGGAAATATTAAAATGTAATACTGATAATATTAAGATTAGCATTCACAGTCAGTATATATTTTGGCCAAAGATGATATGGGATTTTCCCCATTAAAAACAACTTAAAATCAATTCATTCATTCCAGCCCTACAGAAACATTATATTATTAAAGTAAATTGAAATTCCCTTGCTATCGAAACATTTAAAACATAAATATAAACCTGTATTTTGATATAATTATATTATAAAATTGTTATAGTGTAAATTATTTAATACACTATATTATATCACTAGAAAAGTTTTATAGGCACTTATACAATTGCTAGATTAGAAACTCAAAGATCACTGCATTCCTGAAAGGAAGATTACATGTTCAATTCTGTTATCTTCTAAGTAACAAAGAAATTGGTGTTTAACACAGTAAATATTGGCTTTTTTGTTGCCTCAACTGCCACAACATGTACTACTGCTGGTGTAGTTGCACTGCTGCTACTGCTGCTGTGGCAGACTGAATGAAGAGAAGACTAAAACGTCTCCTCCTCTGAAAGCGATTCGTTTAATTCAGGGGTGTCAAACTGCAGCCCCCAACCCCCCTCCAAATAAAAATGACTTTGAAAACCATTTCTTAAATTGTGTAGGAAGTTGGTATGTTTGTTATTAAACCAAACCTAAATTTCAATAACTTTATCCTCAGTTTTAACCCAGTTCTGGCATCATCCTCCTGTGTGATGACCAGCAGTCTGTTGGGAACTCCTGCTGTGACACCCTGCACACCTCGGCGGCTCAGTCTCAGGCCCTCTGAATCGTCAACTAACCTCAGGTAAGGCTCTCATTATATATCATTTGGTTTCGGACAGATGAAAAAGAAAAATTCTTTATAAAACAAAGCATTGTTTTTAAATAAAATCATTAGAGAATCCAAACTGATTCTTCTTACAGATATCGACCTATACTGATATGGGTTGATGTTTGAAACCAAAACTTAGGTCTCAGAACCCTATGCTTGAATCCAGCAAATTTGGCAAAACCCAGGGATTGTATTAACAGATTTTCATTTTTTTCGAGTAAAAACTAGTATTGATCTCACCAATATCACATAATAATGCTCCAATAGTGCCAATAATATTGGTTTAACAATATTGTCAGACATTTTTACTATTGTGTCTATTTACCCTAGTGTAACTTTTTAAAATATTTGTTCACACAGAGATGCAACAAGGACCACCAGCACCTCCCTGGGTTTAGTGCGCCTCCTCCAAGAAAGAGGGATCTCAGCAGTGGTGTATCACCACAGCCAGGGCCATGAGCACGCTCAGGGCAGTGGAGGAGTCTTGTTGAGCACTTCTGTCACTCCAAACCGTGTGCCCAACCCTGATCCCTCAACTCCTCCCAACTCCCCCACTACATCTGCAGCCTCTGCTATCCAAACATCTGCAGGGTTTGACTTTAAGAGTCCGTCCTATGACAATTTCCTGGCATCTAAACCTGCTCGCTCTATTCTGAAGGAGGTGACTGGGAGGATGAGCAGAAGGCAGCGAGGAAGAGATTGTGAAAGCCAAACAGACGTAAGTGTTAGCGTGCACAATCTCAACCTCCTGGATAAGGTGAAGCGACTGTGTGTAGACGGAGCATCTGGTGGCAGAGCAGTGAGTCCAGGTCCCATGTTGGGTCCTCTAGGTGGGTTGCGTAGATCGGGCTCTCCTTTTGGACCTGATGGGATAAGACGTAACCGGAGTTACCAGACCATGGTTGGTGCTAGTATGGCAATGAAAGCACCAGGTCCACAGGAGTGACATCAACCAGGTGCCAGGATTAAAACAGGGCCATTTAGGGACTGTTGATCAGTCACATGAGGTCTTAACACTGTATAAATGTAAAGAAAAGAAAACTCCACTTTAACACAGAAAGTTTATTTAACCACTAACACCTTCCATGCTCCAATGTTTTACTGTATATATATATATATATTCTCCAATTAATTATGCAGTAGGTTAAACTTTCTTCAAAGACAAACGACCTGAAACACTGACCTCTGCTGATGAATAGCCATAGATTTAGATTTGATCTGCTCAATAACTAAATTCTGTATGAAATACTGTCTTCATTTTAAATTGTCTATTTATGCCAAGAAATTGTTTATTCCATTATTATTATAATTTATGTCATATTTCACCCTCTGTAAATTTTTCCATCATGTAAAGAAAGATTTTATACAAACATATTTATTTCAATTTATAAGGGGGAGTTATACGGCCGGTACAGTTATAATCTCAATTACACATTCTGATAAGATTGTCAACTCATTAAGATTAAAGCAATAGTATCATCTCTCTCTATAATGCTGTTTCCACTCTCAAAACCGGTTTCACACGTCAACGAGCCGTGTGACCAAAACCACTCCGACAATGATGGTAACGACCCATCAATACCCACCCAAGGACCTGGTATCACACTTCACAGATAATCCCAGGTCCATCCAAGGGGACTTCAAACACCCCTTTCCCCTCACTCACAGGATATAACTTCTGTTACTCCCCACTAACAGTTAAAACTGAAGAAGCCTCTTGGATGGGAGGTGAAACGTTTTCCAAAAATTAAATGTCCAGTTGCCTAACTTAACTCTTTAACCTTGACCATGATCTGGATGACTGAGAACCTTCATCAACATCTCTCTCTATATATATATCTCCTTTTATGTAACTGGTACTTCTGGTAATTTTGAAAAGTCTTTCATTAAGGAGATTATCCAAACCTAATACTGGGGTCCCCAGTTTACGATGTACTCACACTACTGCAATCTGTGGTTACGTCGACATCTCTCTTAAATGTATTTAGTCCTGTTCACTTACACTGATGTACAGGTGTAAAACCCACTAACTAATTTGCATGGAAACTAGTTGGCAATGGCAAGTGGAACGAATTATTGTGTCACTGCTGGTACACCATACATCAGATTGTGGTTTTCTTTTTTCTTTTTTTTGTTTGGAGACTTTTTACCCTTCATTATGCCTACCACATGTATGTAAAAACTCTTCTATGTCCTACCTAGATCATAATGTTACCACTGTGTTAACGTAGTTAAATGACAGGTACTGATATGTCACTGTACGAGCAGAACCTCAATATCTTGAAGACTCCCTGTTATACTAAGGCCACATAAAACATATCTTGGGGGTAATTTTTACATTGAAATGATAAACTGTAAAGATTTATTACAATTTATCTCTCATATTTGAGTTTCAGCTGGTAATGTTATGTTATCCATGGAGGAAGCCATGTGATGTACTGCTGTCATTAATCAGCACAATAAGTTGGAAGTGTGTCACTGTTAGCATAACAAAATGTTTTTACGCCAGGAAGTAGCTAACTCATGCATAAAAAAGGCCTCGCCATAAAGTGGGTTGATTTTCTTTGCAACAGACTTCTTGTTGTAAGCTTAACATAACTCATTCTTTTTTATGATGTAGTTCAGAGACGTCGCAAGATTCACCTTAAAGTCTCTGCATAAACATGGGCGCAGACATTTTGCACAGAACTTAATTTCAACTTCTGTGTTACTTTTCACAGGTTGCAGCTATTCAATGACACATGTTGCACCAAAAAATCTTTTACTTTACAACACCTGTCAAAAAGTATGGAATCACCAGAGTCTGAGGATGTTCATTCAGTTGTTTAATTTTGTTGAAAAAAGAGACACAACAAAAATCATAGACAACAAAAACAAAAAACTAAAGTCATTTCAAATGGCAACTTTCTTGCTTTAAGTAACACTAAAAGAAATCCAAAAAAAGATTTGGTAATCAGTAACATTTACTTTGGACCAAGCAGAAAGTAAAGAATATGGAATCACTCAATTCTGAGAAAAAAAATTTGGAATTATTAAACACAACCACTTGTGCTCCACTAGCACTTTGTTGCACCACCTCTGTGTTTGTGACAGCTCTCTGTCTAACTTAATGAGCAACAAGCAGTACGCTTCGCCAATCTGGCTCCAACTTTCTCTGTTTGTTTTTGGCATATCAGCTTTACAGGTTGGAGTTTTGGTATGGACCATTTTCTTCAACTTCCACCACAGATTTTCAATTGGAATGAGTACTGGACTCAGATCTTGTGCCCCTGTGATGATTGATGTAAAAGACAGTTGCAACATTGTCTGACGTACCAATAAAGGCCTTAAGTAGGCCGCCACGTCATACCTCACAATGTGATATCATTTTTATGCGATTCTCGACAACACACAGATGCAAGGACATTCCACTGTCACAGGATGGTGGTGGAACGATTATCATTTATCTATACTTTTACTACTGTAGATAAACATTGATTCAATTGAAATGATCAGGATCACCACTGTAAGGATCCTTTGAGATAAGCAATAATATTAATATTAATATTATTGAATTGAGTTATAGTAAAGCAATAATAGTTTCTACAATTTACACCCACCATATTCATAAACTTACAGAGCTGTACTGTGCATGTATGTGTTTGTTAGTGCATACATATGTATATATTTACTGGGACAGTGGTGGTTTAGTGGTTAAGGAAGAGAACTTGGGTTCTGCTGCTAAGTTACCACTGAGGTACTCTGAACATGAACACAACAGAAGTCACAATTTACTGTGGTAAGTGGTTTTATGCTAACTGTGTTTATTATTATTATTATTTCCACATACACATACATTTAAATATGTGGAGTTGTTAGAGCTTTAATAAAATTACCACACAATGATTTTCTTTTATTTTGATCCAACTTCTTTTATAACACCTCTTCCCCTGTATTAGTGTACTCTAGTTGATTTAAATGGTTGGCATTTGTGTGCAACTGACTGCAACGACAATATCAAAATGCATATGTTCATTGATAAGGAAAATAAATAAATTACAAAAAAAACCCTGAGTACTTAGTTTGCCATTAGAAAAACCTCTAGAAAAACGATATTTAAATCAGTCAACTAGTTTGTTCATATGTTGATTGACCAGCAAAACAGCCTAGTATAGTTCTTTGTTGGCATTATGTCAAATAAACAAAACCAAATTGGGGAAAAATAAAACTAAATCACATCACATAATATCATTGTGCCTACTCCAGCAGCTAAAGCTCACTCCAATGATTACATACAGGAATACTTTTTATGCGTCTCTACTAATAGTAATTTAAAGAAATACGGTTTATAGGAGTAGAAATTCAAGAAGAACTCGACACAAACACCATCTGCTCATTAATGATAGTTGTTAATGAAATCCAAACACTTTGGAAGTCTCTTATTCCCTCCAGGAGTGGTGGACTTCAGCCACTAGGGCAGGAATCCAGGTTACTTACTAGTCTGGGGTAGAATTTACAACATATACTTCTAATGACTGAGCTTAAAGCTATTGAAAAGATGGCCAAGTTCGTAATGTATGGGTCATTTTTTTATTCGATTTGTGTGGGTAGGTATTTGTTGTTATTGCTTTGATGTCTGTCTTTGCTGTTTGAAACTGACCTGAATGTAGAACCTTTTGTTTGATTTTTCCTCAGGACAGTAGCAATTTCTTACATGTTTATGACTTATTTACAATCGACTTGACTTTAACCATCCCGCTGTACTTTAATGTACTGTAGACATATTTAAATTTTAGATAAATCTTATCTCCAAGAGTATTCCGATACTGACCCCAAAAGGTTTATTGCCACTTCAGTACATTCTCTACGCTACTCTCTTAACAGATCACTAAAGTTGTAGAAGACTTGTAACATTGGTTCCCGAGAGAAAGGAATAAGAATAAATACTTAAGAGTGGTAGGAAGCACCAATATGAGATAAAAAAATTGATGCCTTGTTGCAAAATGTGAACAGTGGAAAAAGTGCAAAAATATCTAGAAGTAATTAAAACTAAACTGAATCTTAAGATAATTATGACTTTTTTGCTAAATCAGCAAGTCACCGCTGTCCTTTGTCTAGGGATGGCCGATATATCGGTCCGACGATATTACCATGCTGATATCAGCAATATTTTTTTTTAAATATCGGAGAATATCAGTTTAGTTTTTTTCAACGATATTCAAAATCTGATGTTGTAAAGCCTCGATCTCGGCAAACACGTTGGACTTCCTCATTGAGTACTGAGACAGTACTACTGACAATTTGAATGGCACTTAACTTATAATTTCAGCTTAAAGGGACAACAACAATGATCATTGCAACAGTATGTCCGTGGTCTGGAATTTTTTATTGATAAAAAAAATTTAATTCTTAATGACTGAGAGGAGCTGGTCTTGCGAGGATGAGGGGTAAGATTTTAAGGCGTTTTTATGTGGAAAGTAAAGAAAAACAACAATGGAGTCAGTAATATTACAACAACGCAGCAGCATCAGCCGCCTTTCAAAGACTCAGCGATAAGTACGGTAAAGAACAGACGTCTCTCATGTCGTCAAAGAGAAGAGTAGTTTACATTGCAATGATGCTGAAATGTTTTTTTTCTCTCATTTAAGAGGACTTTTTACTCTTATGCCCATTTATATTGCCTATTGTTGTGAGGGCTGAATGAGCCCTGTTTAATAATGTTAATCAATGTTTTTGGAAAGTTATTCTGTCCAACGACATTTCTTGTTTACATTAAATGCTGCACAAAGTATCATAGTACTGTTTCACACAAAATGGTAAAAAAATAAATGTGTAATTTTTCCATAACTTATTTTGAAGTAGTGTGTTTATGTTGCACACAGTTATTTATAGAATGCCTTTCGTATAGTATGATACTAATTCAGGGAAAATCACCCGCATACATCAGCATTCGTTCATATCAGTATCAGGAATGAAGTGTTTGGGCAATATCGGTTAATTGCGGTATCGATAAATGTTAATACCGAACATCCCTGCTTCTGTGGTATAAGTTTTTTTTTTTGTCAACATATGTGTAAATGTGTTTTTAACCTTTTATATGTGAAGGGAATTTGCATTGGTATCAATCTTTTTCAATATACACTAGGCCCAGTAGGTGGCACTCATAGAGAATCCAATATTCTTTCCTAGTCTAACCTTAAATGCAACATTGTTTGCCTAGAAATATTTTTTAAAGAATAAATATAAAACATCGGATTTACAGATATGTATATAAAAAGTGAAATAACCTTTCATAGCGAAGTTAGTTCCTCTGAGATACAGAGGGGTGGAGAGGAATACGTTATTAAGTTATGTAAGATCTGTATTAAAATGTGTTCCCTCTACTAGTTTCAGGCTGAAAGCTTCAATAGCTACATGTTTTTACAAATTGTTTTCTGTTTACCCTGCTGCTCATCGTTTCCAAGATAAGTTGATGTTTCGTCAGATTAATATGCAAATGAGTACAAACTAAAATCATTCCAACCCGTGGAGAAGTTTTGCTTCCTCCAAAGTGCAGTCTCATTTTATGGAACTGAAACTTGGCTGTTGATTCTGAGAATCAACAGATGAGGAGTTTTTACACTGTGTGTTACAAAAACTTTAAGTTAAAATTTAAATATAATTTAAGCTGGATGATGCACCTGTATAAATGAGGAATTGTATAGATGAGTATTGACAGAAAAATAAATTACATTTCCCTCTGCTACATACAATATAACCCACCTCTCCCATCCACTGTCCCTAATCTTATTGAAACCTTTCTCACCTATTTTATCCAGCAGGCTTCTGATATAACAATTGGCACATTTTCTTTTAACTTCAATCTCTTTCAGCCCAGACACTCAAATGACCTCAATTTCCAGACCCAATTTTCCTTTAATATTGGTCTATTGGGCATGTGATTTGTACTTGGTGTACCATCTGGGTGTTGGCTGCCAAGCATATCTGCTTTGTAGGCATATAAAAAAATGATAAAAAAAAAAACTACTATCAGTTTAACTATGTATTTTTAACGGTCATCAGCGTTGACCTCACCCACTAAGGAAATATACAGTATCTGAATCATAGGGTCTATTTATGTATAGGTAATATTATAGCACCTTTAAAGCAGCAGCAAGTTATCTGTTATCATGTGAATTATAGTTTAATGATACATTAGGCTGCAAAGTACTCACACTTTGCAGTTGTAACAACTTCATCAGTTGTGCTACATAACTGCATTACTGCAGTCTAAAAAACAAACTTAATTATTTTTTAGATAAATGGTTAGATAGATAGATTCCATTTGTATTTGTTGATCAGGATCAGAAATTAATTGTTTTGACGATATTGGCATGTTAGAAAAGAAAAATAATAATAATAAAAAAAAAACAGTTAATGACAGACATACCGTGTTCTGACCCTAAGTTTAAAATGTCTTTTTTTTGTCATTGTGACGTTGTGATTCACACCACAGGGCACAACAGAATTTGGCCTCATCACAGTGAGCAGTGAGCAGCTTTTGACCACCTGGGGAGCAGGTGCTCAGGGCACCTTAGTGGTAACTTGGCAGTATGGGTTGTAACCTTGCGGACCTTGCGGAAAGTCTGCTCCCTTAACCACTACGCCACCAACTGCCCTGAGATAGCTAGGAAGGTCCTAGGTGTGTCCTTTGGACAGAGAAAGGAGGACAAAGAGACCTGGTGGTGGAATGATGAGGTTTAGGGGAGTTGTATGAGTGGTTAGACACCAGGGAAGGAGAATAGGAGTTATACAGATTGGCAATTTTATTGGAATTGGCATTGTGTTTTTGTAGATTTAATAAAATGTCTATGGCAGGGTGCCAAGGGATTAACTGTGGTTTTGTATGAGGAAGTTAGGAGTGGCAGAGAAGTATGTTAGACTGGTACAGAATATGTATGAGAACAGTACAACAGTGGTGCTACTGGAAAGACAGAAGACTTTAAGGTGGAGGTGGGTCATCAAGGATCTGCCCTGAGCCCCTTTTTGTTTGCTCTAGTGATGGACAGATTGACAGATGATGTCAGACAGGAGTCTACAAGGAGCAAAGGTGTAGGAGTTTAGATACTTAGGCTCAACTGTTCAGAGCAGTGGAGACTGTGGAAGAGAGGTGAAGAATAGAGCACAGGCAGGATGGAACAACTGAAGAAAGATCTCTGGAGTGATATGTGATAGAAGAGTGTAAGCTAAGGTGAAGGGAAAGGTTTACAGGACAGTTGTGAGACCAGCCATAATGTATGGATTAGAGACCCTACGAATCGGTAGGAGACAGGTTACAGAGTTTAAGATGCTGAGATTCTCTTTGGGGGTAAGGATCAGAAACAAGGTAATTAGGACAACACAGACAGGAGAGTTTGGAGAAAAAACTAGAGAAGCTAGATTAAGATGGTTTAGACATGTTCAAAGGAGGGACATTGATTAATATTGGAAGAAGACCGCTAGAGATGGAGCTACCAGGTATGGGACGAAGAGATAGGCCCAAGAGGAGCGTTATGGATGCGGTGAGAGAGTACATGGAGGAGGTTGGAGTAAGAGTTGCGGATACAGAAGACAGGATGAGAAAAAAATTGTTGACTCGCTGTTGGAACCCCTAAGAAAAGGGCTAAGTCGAAGGGAAAAGACTAGAGATATGACTTTTTATGACAACATGCAAGATTATATGGTAAATTCTACTTTTAAATAAATGCATGAATAAGGCAGTGTTTTCACTTGTTAAGAGAGGTAAGACGGAAATGGTGGAATATTTTATTTTTTAATATAAAATAAAGACAGATAGTTAGTAGTAAAATTGAGTTATTTTAAATTTTTAATCAATCAATCAATCAATCAATAGACTTTAAAACATTTCTGTCCTTCTTTCACCTGATTCTATCACCTTTTAAATGATAGAAAGAAACCAGAGAGAACAAAACATAGAAGGTGAAAGTTTTTTCCCCAAAATTTGGCATGTGAATATTGCATCATTACAGTTTTACAAACAAATGTACAACAATGCTTCATAAGTAAGTACTTGTATCTATTTTACTGCAAAGAGTCATCTTCTGTTTTCCCTCTTCTCCAAGATGGTCTTCCTTTTTTTTTTTCTATGAGGAGTACCCGTACTCCTCTGCACTGCGGCGGCCAAAATCTATCCAGCCCATGTAGTCTCTGTCGGCTATTTGATGGTCCGTGCTGCTTCTGGTGTTGGAGTTTCTGCGCACAGAAGCTGGGAAAAAAAGTTGCGGAGATTGAGAAGCGATTGAAGTGTGTATTGTATTTGACATTGACACTGCAGTGAACTTAAAAAAAAACACACACACACACAAAACACACACACTCCCTGATGGGTAGAGAAGATGCCAAAAGTTCGCACCGCCTACTCAGAGACTTGCAAGTGAACAGTGAATGCATGAGTTTTTAAATTTTTACCAGAACTCACACATGCACCCACAACCTACGCAGTTAATAGACATTACTGAGTGATAGCAATTACCATTGCCCTTGAAAAACATATATGTCAAAATGTATTCTTATTTTTTCTACAAATAAGTAAATATAAATTATGATATTTACTTTTTTTAATATTTGGAAATGTTTTTCCTTCACTTCACTACATTTAAACTATGGAAGGGGGGCTGGAGAGATAAATGTTGAACGTTATTTATAAATATGCTACCTATTTGACCCTTAGATAGATTAGGATCTCAACAATGTAATGTGAATTGTTTTCTATAAATGTATTTTTCACTGACCCTAGTGCTGCTGAGGTTTTATGTTGTTTTGTGCCTAGAGGATGACTGGAAGGGTAACAGTACAACATGCTTTATCTAACCACAAAAGCTTTTTCTGAGCCACTAATTCATTTTTACAAACCTAGCCCAGAACTGGTGCCAGTAATTGACAAGCAGGACCATAAAGATCAGCTGGAAAGAGCTTGTGTGCCTGCAAATGGATTTTTTCCATTATTGTTTGTATTGTTGCCAGAATGTTTTTTTTTATAATAACTCATTCACATATCTTGTCTTTCCAGACTTTGTAAGGATATGTACAAACCTTTCCTAGAGGAAATAAGCCTTGCTAGTAGTTCACTGAGGTTGGCTCGTGTGTCCTCATCCTCTTTGGTCGCAGGAAGATCTTTCGAATGGGAGTGACTTTGTTGGAGTTCGTGTTCTCCTAGAGCGTGGGTGTCAGCATCAAGGTGAGCTGTTTTCACACAAGCATATATGTATATTAAGAATCAGTATTTCATCAGGAAGCGTACTTGCCGCGGGCTTGTGTTTGCCTTTACTTATCTACAGTACCTTCTAACGGAGATAAGCTGGAGTGTTGCCCCTCACCTAGAAGCTGAGAGGAGTAAGGTAACCCCAGACAGCCTCTGCACAGGACCACCATTAGGACACAAACACACAGACCACCAGTCATCTTAAAAACAAAAGCAGGTGACAGATTAAGACGGAAAAAGAGAGAGTGAGGTCATCAAATACCATTTGGAAATGTTGATTGGAATAGTTTTGTGTCTTCCGGGCATCTTTTCTACTAAGAAACTATGACTGAGATCATCTGCCATCTGTCAGTGACACAAATTACTCCCTCAGCGCTTAGAATTAAATCAGCAGATCCACTCAATTGTGCATGGGTGCAGCATAACTTCAAACTAAATACAGTGTAAATCAGACTTTTGTTTAGAGATTAAACCAATAATATTATGAAATACATAATTAATTTGACATATTTTGAGGGATTTTTGTTGTTAAAATTAATAAAAAAAATAATTAAATAAGTATAAGCATAAGTCTCCAAAATCATAACAATAACAATCTTCTTTTTTTCTTACTAATAATAAAATCAATCTTACCTTGAAAAAAGGTGGTTTCGTCTTCTCGGGAGAGCGTGTGAGTGAGAAGAGAACTGAGTGTTGAGTGGGAAGGATGTCCCTTTTATACACTGCTGTGCATGCGTGTGTGCATGGGTTTATTGGTGCATGAGTGTATGTGTGCATGGCATTTTAACAATTCAACATTTTTATGTCTTTACTACTTATTTGTCTAAACATATATTCATTAACATGTAGCTGCTGGTCAAACAATGTGTTGCTATATATTTTTTTCTCTTCCATCTCTCAATCACTATTAATCCCTCCTACCTCACCTCTTACCAAAAAAACAAAATCCTCGCATGTCCTTAGTAAATTGACTTTAGATCAATAGTGGGTGCAATCAACCTTCTCCAAAGTGGATTTATGACTGATCGCAAATAAAGAAGATATCATGCACAACTTCCTTCCTTCTTCTGCCGTATCATCTGAGCTTCACCACAGAAGAATCATGGCAGATTTCTTTTTTTTTTAAACAGATATTAACATAAACTTGATTTCTTTGTAAGTATAGCAAAAATTCCGTTCACCAATTTCAGTTGAAAACTCATTTGACAGGGACACAAAAACACAATTTTATAATATGTTTTTTGGTTAAATGTAGGGTTCCTTTGTTAGAGCTTACCAAGCCTCAGAATGACCTGTAGTATAACAGAAGTATAAAGAGAAATGAAAAGAAATAGGAATAAAACCCAAGATCTTGTAAATTTCTGACAGCTATTTATTAAAGGTGTGTGACATCCAAACCTGCATTAAGAGCTTGTTTTCCAGAGAGATTAATCCATAGTACAGTACAGGATACTGTGTCATACCCACGTAACTTGCCAAACTTATTCTGAGCCATATACCACCTAATCACATACGGATATACAGTATAATTTCACAAAGATATCCTGTATATAGTGTTTTTGTCTTGATACACTTTAGCCGGAAACCAGTTTAATCTGTTCCTCAGCAGCTCTTATTAGTCAATCTGTTTCTTTTTTTTTTATTTAACACACACACACACACAAAAATCTCCAATTAATTTCTTCTTGCCCTGCAGGAATGTACTGGTTAATTAAATTAAAATTCTGTCACTGTCCTTAAATCTAAAACATAGATTTAAGCCAGTATAGTGTATATTATTCAGATAGTACATTCAGGTCACATGAATGCACTATCTATTTGCTGCTGACCTGTATGGAGCCAGAATAGTCTCAAAACACACACAGAACACACCGGCGAGCACAGATCCACAAACGTTTTCTGAAGAATTCAAAATTGTATTTTAAACAAAGAATACACAAATAACGATTCACACATCAAAATATATTTTGTGAATTCAAATGTGATACATTTGAAGAAATCATGCTTTTTATTTTTGCACACATAGCAGTGTGTATTTTTGGGACTCTTCTTGCGTTGACTAGATATGTATTTTTTCTTCATAGGCCCCTCAGGAGCCAATCAGAAGTCTTGCTTGTTGCAGCGAATCACACAATAGTGTCCCCGTGAGTGGTCCCTGTGTGACGTCATTAGACCAGGGATTCTGAACCATTGGGGCCCGGCGCCCCCTAGAGGGCCGTGAAAATTTTAAACTGCAATTATTAAGGGCCCCAGGTCACCAGACACTGAAAAAATTGGGCCGCGGTGCCAAAAAGGTCAAGAATCCCTGCATTAAAACTACGCAATGGATCCTAGTTAAAATCGACCAGAAATAGGATCTGAAAGCGGCAACGGCATTTGGACGAAATGAATTTAAAACTCTTTGTTTAGATAGCATTGCTCAACAATCATGTTATATAATTAATTATCTATTTTGTCCAACTGTTTCGGGTTAGTTGCCGTAACGTGTTGTGATGGTGTTATGTGAGTCATTGTAATTGCAAAATAATCCTTTATCCTTTTTCACCATTTTTTTATTTTAAGGTTTTTTTTTACTTACTATAGAATTATGCTTTTTACAAACTTCACAGCAGAGTGGCTTGTATCTTGGAGAGGCAGCCTCTTCCCCTCAAAGGATTGCAGTTTGTTTGCATGGTATTTTAACATTTCAGTTTATTTGATTACACCATATAATTGACATTGCTGAACTGAAACGGTTTTAATAGTTGATAGTCTGTCCTAATGTCTGATGGTCCACCCACTCTCTCCATACAGTCGGTGAACGTCACAGGAAGTGAACCTCATCGGGTCATTGTAGGCTATCATAGACTTTTTTTATGAACAACACAAAACGCTGGTTACTGGTATAACGGTGGTTCTATGACTAAGTGGAAGACCACCTGGGGTGGTGCCGAAAGCACTAGTGGAATGTCAGGAATCACATAAAAATGTTGTCACATTGTGACGTATGACTTGACGGCCTACTTAAGACCACGCCTCACGTCAATCTCGTCTTTTAATCAATCTCACATAGTCCGAGTGACTTCATGCCCCATACATTTATAGGCATGAGTGATTGCCTCCACCACCCAATGGGGGAACCGCTGTTTTAACAAGGGGCCTCCCCTATGAATACCACCAAAGCAATTAAACAGCTGATCAGTTGTACGAATGGCTGCTTTCTTATCAAAATAAGTCTTCAGAGCTCTAACCAAGCACAACTCAGAACGTAAGTCTGTTCCATCTGCTGGTAAAGCAAAATTGGCTGATTGCTGAACCATGTAGACAAGGCTTTTGGAAGAAGGCTGGGTTGGGCCATAATGAGACACTGTCCAACATGGGGCCCCAATAAAGACAACTAGAATCCACAGAGAGAGCATTTAGCTCACTCACATGAAGGGACGTTTTTGCAAAAAGAAATGCAGTTTCAAGTGATAACTATTTAATTTCTGCTGTAGTCAGGGGTTTGTAAGGAGGCAAGTATAGTGACCCAGGCACAATGTTTACACTGTGTTCCAAATTATTATGCAAAAAGCGTTCAAAAGTAGTAAGGTAAGATTTTTATGTTTGTCTGTTTAAACTAATCGAGAAGATTGTAGCTAATTCACACATGTGTGCGTGCTGTTAAAGGAAAATCCAGGAATCTTTCTAACAATCAAATATGTCTGATCAAAGGAGGAGCTGTAAAAATGCCCCATCGCAGCAGACAAGTTTTTGAAGCCACTGGTGCCTCCAACAAGCCCCAGACAACAAGATCCAGGGTCCTCCAGGGGTTTGCAGCGGTGCATAAGCCATCGTTTCGATTTCCACTATCTATGCACACAAGAAGAGGCTCCAGTGGACCAGGCAATACCTGAAGACTGACTTTAAAACTGTTCTGTTCACCAATGAATGTCGTGCAAGATTGTCGGGCCTTTCAGGAACCCTGATGGTGTGAAAATGACGTATGCGGGGTTCCTCAAAGAACACTTCCTGCCAAGGTTAAAAAGTTACAATCGAGCTTTTCAGAACAACATAATTTGCATGCATGACAATGCACCATGCGATGCTGCAAAGAATACATCTACATCTCTGGCTGCAACGGTCATCAAACGATACAAACTTATGGTGTGGCCCCCAATCGTCCCCAGACCTCAACCCTATTGAGAACCTTTGTAGCATCATCAAGAGAAGTGTTTATGATTGTGGGAGGCAGTTCACATCTCAACAACAGCTCTGGGAGGCTATTCTGTCCTCGTGCAAGGCTGTTCCAGCAGATACTATCCAAAAACTGACAAATTCAATGGATGGAAGACTTGAGAAGGTCCTTTTCAAGAAGGGGTCGTATGCTCAGATGTGATTTCACTTGTGATAATGTTTTGATGTAAATAGTGCTGAATTTCAGTTACATTTCTCTCAGGCACGACCAGATGTGTATAAGAGACAGACCCCCTCGCTCCTCTCAGCCGCTACCTGCGCCGCTCTCCACATCCAGTGTTTGTCTTCGCGTCACCTTGACGTCTCGGTTAAACCCTGTCTCTTATACACATC
>JAFBJS010007029.1:461971-476152 GCA_016785265.1 Paraplagusia blochii
CTGTGTATTCCATTTACTTTCTCACCTCTGTACTGGTTGCGATAAAATACTTTTGGACCAAGTTAAATGTCTGGAGTCCATGTCCAGTATGTCAAAGTCACATCAAAATGAAGTCATTGAGCTCTATATTGGGAACCTGTCTCTTATAATTTCTGTCAGGCACGACCTGCTAATGTTTAGACCTGCTAATGTTTAGAATTTCACACATACCCATTTTTTGTTCTTGATGACAATAAAATGTGTGGAAGCTCAATTGTGCATAATAACTTGGAATGTGCATTTTGTGATTTTTATTTTTCAAAATTTTACTATTATCATTGGGGGTTCATTCAAAAACAATTGAATTGAATTGTACTCTAATGGTTGGTGACTGGAAAATCATGATCACTGACATTCATATAGATAATTTTGAAAAATCTGCTCTGCTCAATCGCGCATCGCTCCCATGTTCTATGCGCACAGCAAATCTGTGCAGCGCATGAACTAAAATCCAAACTGAAAGTGTAAATAAAATACAAAAACAATTTGTTTATTACCATTGCAATACAACTTACTGACTGACGTGACAACAGGCTGTGTATAGACCGGGGAGAGAGATAAACGCGGATCAACACTATGCTAACCCCCTATTATGGCGAAATGAACGGACAGTGGCGCATCCACTCAGAAGTAAAAAAGAAGTCTGATTCTTGAATGGAATGGCTGTCCGAGTATGTGCGAACAAGAGGTAAAAAAAGGGTGAGATTCGAGGGTGAGTTTTCGAGTGAGAAAGGGCTATGACATAATTACACTTACAATTACTCCTTTGAGAAACAAATGAAAAACCAAATAGATCTCCCCAAAACATCAAAATGAAACAGCTGACAAAATGTCAAAATACATATTGATGTACTGTTAAAATGAAGACTGTTAAAGTTATTCCTTCTCTTTCTACCTTGTCCCTTCTTCTGGGGTTGCCACAGCAAGTGATCATTTTCCATTTCATCCTGTCCTCTGTATCTTCTACTCTGACTCCAACTACCTCTGAATGTGTCTAAACCATCTTAATATGGCTCATCCTGAACTGTTAAAGTTATTTATTTTCCAGGAATTCTTTTGTTTAAAGTTAGAGCTCCGTTATTGTAACTATCAAGATAATAATAATAACTCTCATTATCCCTCCCTTTGTAAACATTAGTAGTCCAAAACTATAAACAAAGACATGTTTATGCACATAAAATGGTGTTTTGCTTTTTTTGCACCTGGTTCACAACACCTGTCTTGATCATCCAAGCCCAACCTTAGCAAACTAGGGGCCCTTTCTAATCCAAACACTTCCGTTTCATGCTCTACAGCCAATAAATTAAACTAAAGGCCCAGGGGCTGAACTGGCCCACAGGCTCAACACATGGGATTTTTAAATTACTAGAACACCAACTAGCGGTAATTTTTATCTTTAAAATCACATCTAGAGTGCACATCTTATGTTGCTCACAGTGGTCCTGAGTGTGCTCAGGGAGGTTCTCTGTCTGCCAATAAATATGAAAAATGAAAAATGGGAGGGACCATTGCTAATCGGACAAGTACAGAGACTAGACCAGGGGTCGGCAACCCGTGGCTCCGGAGCCACGTGTGGCTCTTTCGTCCTTCTAATGTGGCTCTCTGTGACTTTGGACACTGAACAAACTGTAGTCTATTAGATAGGTAAGACTTAAACCAGCAGAGTGCAGTGCCTGAAATCCCTAGGGTCTGCTCTAGTCTCTGCAGTAAGATTATATGATCAATGGAGTTAAATGCAGCGACCATTGCTAATAGGACAAGTACAGAGACTAGACCATTGTCTGAGGCCATAAGGAGGTCATTAGTAACTTTAACTAAGGCCATTTCTGTACTATAGTGTATTCTAAATCCTGACTGAAATTTTTCAAAAAAGTTATCATTTGTCATATATTGACATAACTGATTGGCCACTGCCATTTCCAGTATTTTATAAATGAAGGACAGGTTTGATATTGGTCGGTAGCTATCTAGAATATCTGGGTCTAGGGTCGCTTTTTTAAGGATAGATTTAATAACAGCTCCTTTAAAGCCTTGAGATACATAGCCACTTATTAAGGACAAGTTAATTTGATTTAAAACAGATATGTTGATTAATGGAAAAAAGTCTTTTTCCATTGGCAGTTTGGTGGGAATGGGGTCTAGTTAACAGGTAGATGTTTTAGATGAGAATACTAGGGATGTTAGTTCAGGGTGATCTATAGGGGTAACGTTGAATAACTGTGAGTTGCTATTCCTATGGCACCTTTTGTTACGGTGTGCAAAACACTTTTACAAATACAAAAACAAAATTACATTTCAGAAAACAAATGTACATAAAAAAAACAAATTTACAAATGCTGAAACAATATTCAATTTATGAATACAAATTAACAATACCAGAAACAAAATTACATTTTAAAAAACATTTTTACAAACTGTGAAACAAAATTACATTAATGAAAACACTTTGACAAACTCTGGAAGCACTTTTACAGATTCAGGAAACACGTTTACAATCGCCGAGACAAATTTTCATATTGACGCAACACTTTAACAAAAGCCTGAAACAAATTTACAAGTACCGGTACAAATATCTAACGGAAGAAGAATGCCTAAGAGCCGACTAACGTGGTATGAAGTTTCGTGGGGTCGGTTTTTGGAGTGTTTTAATACCGCGGCTCAGACGGATGGAGCAGCTCTGCTCCTGCAATTAAAAAAAAGCAAAACTTATAGAAAGTAAGCAGTGGCTAATAACACTGCTAATAATAGTGGCAGTGTTAATAGCCGATGCTAATAACAGTGATAACATTGATTCACGTAGCTCATATAGCGATGGTTAGCAATGCTCCACTTACTTTGTTAAACATTATCCGGCTGATGAGATGTCCCCTGTCCGTCCTTATGAGCCGCGGCATTAAAAAACATCAAAAACGACCCCATGAAACTCAAGACCATGTTGGTCGGCTCCTATGTGTTCGCCGCAAAACACCATCCATCATGGTTGGTTCTCTTCCATTTGGGGAAGTTACTTGGGTCGTTTCTCTTCCGTAAGAAATTTGTACTTGTAAATTTGTTTTGGGATTTTGTTAAAGTGTTTCGTCAATATGTAAATTTGTCTCGGCGATTGTAAAAGTTTTTCCTAAATTTGTTAAAGTGCTTCCGGAGTTTGTCAAAGTGTTTTCATGAATGTATTTTTGTTTTAGAGTTTGTAAAAATTGTAAAAAAAAAAAATTTTAAATGTAATTTTGTTTCTGGTTTTGTTAATTTGTTTTCATAAATGTATTTTTGTTTCAGTGTTTGTAATTTTTTTTTTAAATGTTTGTTTTCTTAAGATGAGTACTTTTCTCCCTGATCAGTGTTATTTTGTTAACAAAGAAATTCATGAAGTCGTCACTGCTCAGCGTTAGGGGAATGGATGGTTCAGTGGAGCAGTGACTCTGTGTCAGCTTGGCTACAGTGCTGAACAGAAACTTGGGATTATTCCTATTTTCTTCAATTACAGAAGAATAATATGAAGATGTTGCGTAGTGGAGGGCTTTCTTGTAGGTTAAAAAATGATCTTTCCAGGCTAGATAATATTCTTGTAGGTTAGTAGAACACCGTTTTCTTTCTAATCTACGCAGCGCCTGTTTAAGCGTGCAAATGTTGGAGTTTAAACTACATGGCTAACCTCCTCTGGTTCACTACTTTCTTTTTCAGAGGGGCAACACTATCTGATGTGGTAGATAGTGACGTTGCTACACTATCAACAAGATTATCCATTAGAGCAGTTGAGAAATTTGTACTGGCAATTCCTGATGGGTTTGGGTATTGCATAGAATTAAATAAGGGTTGTATTGTCTCTTTGGATGTATCAATAATATTATCAGATATGCACTAAGACTAAGACTAAAGCGGTATTTTTTATTAGTGTTAATGTGGTTAATAATTATAGGGAGTTTCGGGGAAACATTTTGAGGTTTTCAATATCAATGCCATAGGTCTGTTTAAGCTAGTATTAAAGATGGCAGCAACTACTCCCCCTCGGCCTGAGCTTCTGGGTGTTAATGAGTCGATGGAGTCGACTCGTTTAAACTAACATATTCATTGTCATGGAGCCATGTTTCCGTTAAGCTGAATAGATCAATATTATGGTCCTTAATTAGTTCACTAACTAAGAGGGATTTTGAGGAGAGAGATCTTTTGTTTCTTAACCCACATTTAAGAGTTGTGTTACTTGATTACATTTTATTACAAATGGCAATTCTTTTGAGATTGGAATGTCTAACTCTTTTCCTGCCTATTACTGATTTATTTATACCATTTTCTCATTCAATTCGGAATTGAATACCAAAGTAGCTAATTTGGGATTTGATCCCGTATTAACTAACCCGCGTTTGATTCACTTTGCATTCACATTCAGTTGCATTCACCATGGTCCAGTTTCAATTTGATCACGTGGTTATATAACGATAAGTCGTTAATATGCGGTTCTATTCAACATGAATTCTGTCAACAAACGCACGTGGAATTTTGAGGAACAAATGGAGCAGGTTAAAGAAAGATCAAGGCAACGTATGAAAGCGATGAGAAGGAGACCCAAAGAACGAATGAAGAAGATAAGGAGAGAAAATATGAGGAAGTGTTTTGCAATCCTAATAATGCAGCAACATCTAGCGGTTGACAAAGTAGCATTTTACGAGCTCGTTAAACTAATATGGGTGTTGTTGTGTTCACACACCCACAGGGAGTGGCAACCGTTATACTTTTTATTGATTTACACCCGTATTAGTTAACTCGGTATCGAAACCACCAACTAGAGGTGGATAAGTTAATGCGCATTAGTCGAGGAGCGAATGCGCGTTTTTTTGTAATGTTAATGCAAACAAGGAACGACTCTGGCTTCGCGTCGCAACGAATACCAAATTAAGTGCCAGTGTGAAAACGGCATATGGAGATTGAGGGAGGTGACTGCTCGCCACTGGTCTCACCACTGAATTGTCATGCTATTCATGGTCTAATACAGCCAGATTTCTAGACTGGAGAGAGGCTCTGTCCAAAGTGGGATGGATCTCTCCTTATTAGATTAGGTTTTCCCCAGAGGGTTTTCCAGTTATCTATAAAAGTAATGTTGTTTCTGGACACCACTGTGACAGCCAGCAATTGAGTGACAACATGCGGCTTCCGCTACTGTCCGAAACACTGCTGGAGCCCTTCCACGTCCACTCTCTGGGTTGACGTGAGAGATTGGTCACACAGAGGAGAGCTCGGACCAGGAGCCCCCACTACCGGACCAGGCTCATCCTCCTCTCTCACTGTCGACACCAGAGCAACTGCTTCTGGCTCCACCCACGCCTTTAACAGAATTAAACGATAAATCTGAGTGTCTCCTCTCCCGTCTGATAGCTCCACCTCATAATCAACATCAAAGACTCACTGTGTCGTCACAAAGGGTCCCTGCCACTTGGCCAGCAGCTTGGATGCTCTAGACGGGAGGAGCACCAGGACCTTATCTCCTGGTGCAAAGTGCTGTAGTATAGCTCCCCTGTCCCTTTTGTATAACAATTACCCTTTTGGGGTTTTCCCCTTTAGAATAAGGGGAACTGGTTAGACCCAGTGGAGGACTGGGTCTAACCACTTATCCCAGCTTAGTCTGTCCTCCTGAATTAACTTCCTGATCATAGACCTCAGAGTCTTATTCAGCTGCTCCACCAGTCTGAGGGTGGTAGACGCAGGTCCGAATAGACGTGATGTCTAATAATCTGTATAGTTCTTTCATGGTCCGTGACATAAAAGATGTTCCCTGATCTGTTAGGATCCCCTTCAGGATCCCGACCCACGAGATGACCAGAACAAACCGGTACCCATGTGCAGTGGGCGGGTTTACCCTCTGGCACCGAGGGCAAGACGCAAAAGCGGCGCACATCTCCCAGAATGCCTGGACAGTAAAATCGATCCGTGTTGCTGTCTAATGTTTTCTGGCAGCCCATGTGCCCAGCCATCGAGTGATGATAAGCCGACTGGAGTACTACTTCCCTGTGGCCGCTCGGCGCCAACAGCAGAGCAAGCTCGCCACCATCACATGTCTGACACACTCTGTGGAGTCTGTCCCTGGTCATCGAAAAATAGAAAAAAGACAATGTAGTGCCCGGCTGGACCAGCTGGCCATCAATTTGGGCCACCCGATCCAATGTGGCAGGCAAAGTGCTGGCACAGACCTGTTCCAGTGGAAAATCCTAAACACGTGTGAACAAAGGAGCACACCAAGCCGTTCACAATGGCTCCGCGCACTCCCACTGTGTTCGCTCAGAGACTGCACTCAGCACTGTGCCTACATTATCGTTTTCAGATGACCAGGAAGAGTTCCCCAAAAGACTGTGGAACGCCCACCAATCAGTCCCTAAAACCAGAGAATGTTCTAGTCGAGAGATGACTGCGACACTCCTCTCCTCTGTAATAGACCCCAATGGATGTAACAGGGTACTGGTGAACATCCCCGTGAACATACTTCACCAACAGCCCCGTTATCCAAAGCCCCGGGCCAGCATCTCATGTATTGAGACTGTTGACAGCCTGAATCCATGATTGCTTGATGTATACACCCCTGGATCCTTACCAGAACGTTCTATGTCCCTCTTGATTGGGGGAGCAGCTGGCAGGGATACAGGCACAGAGTGTGGTCCTGCGCAGCAGTTAGCTCAGGCTGGGCACGGGGCGGCTTCCCCGACAACGGTGGCGGCTTCCCTGACAACAGTGTCATTGCTGACAGGCATGACACTGCAGCGGATGACCCATGGTCCTTTTTGGACACGTTTGCGGCCACTGTAACAGCATGAGGAGGACTGGGCGGTTCCTCTACTGCAGTTGCTCTCCCAGTACGCACAGACGTCAGCGTTGACACTGCCGGGCGCTGCACAGGGATGGTTTCAGGACGTCAAGAAGGCGGTGTTGGATCGTCTGGGCTATTCCACCTAGGACCACTGGCGCCGTTTCCAGGGAGCAAGGTTTGGACCGATGGATCAACTCTTCACCTTTGCTCAGCGGCTGAGAGACTCAGCAGCCAAGTGGCTACAGACAGGAGAGACAGTGTGAGAGGCTCGCTTGCTTGAGACGGTCGTGGTTGAGGAATTTGTGATGCGTTTCTGAACAAGACGGCAAACTGGGTGTGGTGCCATCGGCCAAACAGCCTGGAGGGGGTGGTAACTCTGGCTGTGAACCCACTGCAGTCATCTACACAGCCGTCGATGAACCACCCCACACCGATTCCACGACGAGGACAGTGCCCCCCACACCCACAACTCGAGTTTCCCAGTCCCGGGCTGAGCCTACCACATTAACGCAAATGTCCTCTGCTTCTTGCTTGCAGATCCGGGCAATCGGAGTGCTGTATCAGCCCCACAGAGGGCCGCTGAAACGCCTCGGCAGGAGTGCTGGGGGTTTGGACAGCTGGGTCACTTGAAACGAGATTGTCCATCAGACAAGGTAATCCAGGTGGACAGACCCCCAGCGCCCCTTCCCGATTTGCCTCCACCTGATATCGCTGCATACTGGCAATTTTCCCGATCATTCACACCAGTGCGAACATTTGCTGCTCAGTCATTGTGTCCACCATTGTTGGACGCCAATGTGACACGGTTGAGTTTAATGGAGCTCGACGCACTGGTACGAATTGCAACACACACTTGGGTTTGATCTCCCCTCTTGTGGTCCCGGCTCCTACTAATATAAGGTAAGTTTTGATTAATATAATTGCGCTTACCAGCGCCCGGTGCAGCATCAGCCTCGCTACTGGTCCTCTCTCCGTGCCACAGCTGAGCGCTAACCACTGCCCCTCCCTCACAGGTATAAAATACAAATTGTCAATCAGTATAAATATCTTATCTAAAGCAGTGGTTCCAATACTGTTCTGTTTGTTGATTAATACTGGGCTAAAGAGAATTCATTATTTCATTAAGTCACTACTATTTCAAGATAATTCAGGTTTTTTTAAATATTTTGGACTCCGATAACACCCAGGTTTTTGTGCTTGTGGCAGAAGTTAAGCTATTATCTGATGCTATTATGTCGTAAATAGTGTCTCTCACCCCAAATTAGAGATGGGCAGTAGATGTTAGGAGGCCATTAATTGTTTCTCTAATAGCTATAATTTTATTGTTAAAGAAACTCATGAAGTCAGAGCTGCTAAGTTGCGAGTTATGACTCTGAGTCACCCTAGCTACAGTGCTGAACAGGAACCTTGGGTTGTTCTTATTTTCCTCTATTCTTCTAAAGATAAGTAATATCTAGTTCTGGCGATACACAGAGCTTGCCTGTACTTTCTAATGCTATCTTTCGAGATAAGGAACAAATCACTATTTTTAGTTGAGCGCCATTTTCCCAAGTCCACTCCCTTAACCACTAGACCACCACTGCCCTTAAAATGAATGCCAAATGAATTATAGATGATGTCAGGTTTAGGAGTAATTGACAAAGTACGGTCACAAATGGCTGCCACCCCACCTCCCCGACCAGAACCTTGAGGGACGTGAAAATTAGTGTGACTGGGTGGAACGGCTTCATTTAAACTAACAAATACACCAACATGCAACCAGGTCTCTGAGAGGCACAGCACATCAATGTTGTTATCAGAAATGAATCCATTAACAAGGATAGCTTTAGAAGATAGGGAGCAGATATTAAATAATCCACATTTAATTCTCCTGTCCTGTGGTAACATAGTGGAGCTACTTATTTTAATAAGATTACTGGGAATAGCTCCTCTTCTGGATTTTTTGACTGACCGGGGGGACTGGGGTACATACACAGTCTCAATGCGGTTATAAGTGGGCAACGGACCAGAGGGAAGCGCAGAGGAATGTGGTAAACTGCAGCTCCGCCACCCAATCCCAACACCAAGTCAACTGATGTTGAAGCACTTGGCCAGGTTACGAGGAAGCAAAGCTGCTCTCTCCCTTGTGGGATGGATGGAGTCTCTATCAATGAGTCCAGGTCTACCACAGAAAGTCCTCCAATTATCCATAAAACTCACGCACTTTGCAGGACCCCTTTGCGACAACCAGCGGTTAAGTGATGCTGCACGACTAAACAATTCATCACTTCCAAAATTGGGCAGGGGACCGGAGAAAACAACGGAGTCAGACAGCGACTTAGCTGCCGTACACACCAAATCTAAGCTAATTTTCGTAACCTCCGATTGACGTAACCGTAAGTCATTAACGCCGACATGAATAACAATTTTACTATATTTAACACTACTCTTAGCCTTAGCCAGTAACTTCAAGTGTGATTCCATATCACCCGCTCTCGCCCCAGGGATACAGACCACGGTAGTGGGACTGGGCAGCTTCACATTCTGCAAAACAGAGTCCCCAATGACCAGAGGTCTCCCTTCAACAGGGGTGCCGTCGAGCGGTGCATAGCGGTTAGAAATGTGTATGTTGTTTGAAATTGTTAGATTTCCTTTCAATTCTGCAACGTCAACATTTCTATCAGCTTGATCAACTCGGGGCTGCAGATCCCACCTGTCACTCACAGTCGACTACTCCTTCTCCATCACAACAACTCACTCAGTTTTATACTTTCATATTTCTGCTATTTTTACTCCTGGAGTCTTGCTGTGTCTCACTTGGAGGTGCTGCAGCGTCTTCTCCAGGCACCATCAGAAGACACGAGTGTGGGAGGTGAGGCCACGGCCGTTCAAATTAGAATTAATTAACCATGTGGTGTGGGAGGTAATGTGTGTCTGTGTGTGTGAGTCTGTTCTGAGTGTTCCTCTGAGTTTTTGCTCAGGTTTGTACATTAATTATTTCAACTTTGCTTGATATAGTCAATGCATGTGTGTAAGAGAAACTGCGTATCTGGAGGCGACCGGTTGAACTGATCATTTTCATTTTTCAGTGTAGGCGAATAATTGGTGTCCTGTGAGCCTAGCGTTAGAATGTTTCAGTTAGATCATGTCTGGAGCAAAAAGTTTCATTTAGAGCAGGGGCGTCAAAGTCATTTTGGTTCAGGGGCCACATGCAGTCTGATCAGATGTCAAGTGGGCTGCACCAGAGCAATCATAACATAATAATCTATTATCTAAGTCAAGATTATTATCAAAGTCCTTATCTTTCCTATTTGTTTTCATGTAAATAAATGAAGTGATCTAGAATAGATATATTTTTATTTTATTTATTATCACTACTCAGATTGGACCCATGTGGTTAGGCCTTTGGACCACAATACCTATGATTTATAACAAAAGATTGTAACTCAATTTAGATTGTAACACAAGTTGTAAATACTGTGAGGGGAGGGCGGTGTTTCTAATGGAACATTTAAGCTATGACTGTAACAATGCCTTTTTAAGTGTGGTATTTTATCCACTAATTCTAGAGAAGAAATAATACTGCATACATTTATACATCCTCTCCCTGAACCGACACCTTAACGTGGTGGAGGGGTTTGAGCATCCAGATGAACCTAGGGGCTATGTTGTCTGGGGCTCAATGCCCCTGGTAGGGTCTCCCAAGGCAAACAGGTCCTAGGTGATGGATCAGACAAAGAGCGGTTCAAAAAACCCCATTATGAAAAACGAACTATGGAGGCAGTGTACGTCGCCCGGATTGGCGTTACCGGGGCCCCACTCTGGAGCCAGGCCCAGGATTGGGTCTCATAGGCGAGCGCCTGGTGGCCAGGTCTGGGTCCACGGGACCCGGCCGGGCCAAGCCCGAAGAAAAGACGTGGACCCACCTCCACCTTCATGTGGACTCACCACCCGCAGGAAGGTCCATAAGGGGCCGGTGCCGTGTGATTTGGGCGGCAGTCGTGGGCGGGGACCCCGGCGGCCCAATCCCCGGACAACCACTCTATGGGGACATGGAATGTCACCTCGCTGGGGGGAAAGGACCTTGAGCTGGTGCGGGAGGCTGAGCGATACCGACTAGATATAGTCGGGCTCACCTCAACACACAGTTTGGGTTCTGGGACCCAACTCCTTGAGAGAGGCTGGACCCTCTTCTACTCTGGAGTTGCCAACGGTGAGAGGCGACGAGCTGGAGTAGGCTTGCTTATAGCCCCCCAGCTCGCTAGTCGTGTGTTGGAGTTTTCCCCACTGAGCGAGAAGGTCACTTCCCTGCGCCTCCGGGTCAGGGAAAGGACTCTCACTGTGGTTGCGGCCTATGAGCCAACCGGCAGTGTAGAGTACCCGACCTTCTTGCAGGCACTGGGAGGAGTACTGGAAAGTGCTCCTCCCGGGGATTCCATCATCCTGTTGGGGGACTTCAATGCTCACGTGGGCAATGACAGTGACACCTGGAGGGGTGTGATTGGGAAGAACGGCCCCCCTGATCTGAACTCAAGTGGTGCTTTGTTGTTGGACTTCTGTGCAAGCCACGGTTTGTCCATAACAAACACCATGTTCAAACATAAGGGTGTACATCAGTGCACTTGGCACCAGTACACCCTAGGACGGAGGTCAATGATCGACTTTGTAGTCGTGTCATCTGACCTCTGGCCATATGTTTTGGACACATGGGTGAAGAGAGGGGCTGAGCTGTCAACTGATCACCACCTGGTAGTGAGTTGGCTTCCCTTACGGGGAGCAAAACTGGACAGACCTGGCAGACCCAAACGTATCGTGAGGGTTTGTTGGGAACGTCTGGCGGAACCCCCTGTGAGGGATGCCTTTAACTCCTACCTCCGGGAGAACTTTGAACAGGTTCCAAGGGAGTGGGACATTGAGTCTGAATAGACCAGGTTTTCCTCCTCCATTTTAGAAGCAGCTGTTTGAAGCTGTGGGCGTAAAGCCTCGGGTGCCTGTCGGGGCGGTAATCCCCAAATTCGGTGGTGGACACCAGAGGTTGGGGATGCCGTGAAGCTGAAGAAAGAGTCCTACCGAGCCTGGCTGGCTCGGGGGACTCCTGAGGCTTGACCTCTGTGGGGTGTGTTGTTGGACGGTGGAAGGAATACTTCGAGGATCTCCTAAATCCCACTGACACGTCTTCCTCGGAGGAAGGAGAGACAGGGTGCTCAATGGATGACTCACCAATCTCCTGTACTGAAGTCACGGAGGCAGTTTAAAAAGCTGCTAGGTGGCAAGGCGCCGGGGTGGATGAGATCCGCCCTGAGTACCTGAAGTCTCTGGATGTTGTGGGACTGTCTTGGCTGACACGTATCTGTAACATTGCATGGCATTCGGGGTCGGAACCTTTGGAGTGGCAAACTGGGGTGGTGGTCCCTATTTTTAAAAAAGGGGACCAGAGGGTGTGCTCCAACTATCGGGGTATCACACTCCTCAGCCTCCCAGGGAAAGTTTACTCCAGGGTATTGGAACGGAGAATTCGGCCAATAATCGAACCTCGGATTCAAGAGGAACAATGCGGTTTTCGTTCTGGTCGTGGAACACTGGAGCAGCTCTACACCCTCCAGAGAGTTCTTCAGGGATCATGGGAGTTTGCCCAACCAGTCCACATGTGTTTTGTGGACCTGGAGAAGGCTTTTGACCGGGTCCCTCGGGAACTCTTGTGGGGGGTACTCAGGAAGTACGGGGTTGAAGGCTCTTTACTAAGAGCTGTCCAGTCCCTGTATGAACGGAGCAGGAGCTTGGTTCGCATTGCCGGTAATAAGTCGGACCTGTTTCCAGTGCATGTTGGACTACGGCAGGGCTGTCCTTTGTCACCGGTTCTGTTCATCACTTAGATGGACAGAATTTCTAGGCGCAGCCAGGTGCCGGGCGGGGTACAGTTCAGGAGACAGATGATGTTGCAGATGATGTTGTTCTGTTGGCCTCTTCGAACAAGGTCCTACTGCATGCACTGGGGCAGTTCGCAGCCGAGTGTGAAGCGGCTGGTATGAAAATTAGCACCTCTAAATCCGAGGCCATGGTTCTCGACCGGAAAAGGGTGGTAAGCACCCTCCAGGTCGAGGAGAGATCCTGCCTCAAGTTTAAGTATCTTGGAGTCGTGTTCACGAGTGAGGGAAGGATGGAACGAGAGATTGATAGGCGGATCGGCGCAGCGACCGCAGTAATGCACTCGCTGCATCGATCCGTCGTGGTGAAGAAAGAGCTAAGCCAAAAGGCGAAGCTCTCAATTTACCGGTCAATCTATGTTCCTACTCTCACCTATGGTCATGAACTTTGGGTCATGACCGAAAGAACGCGATCCTGGATACAAGCGGCGGAAATGAGCTTTCTTCGCAGGGTGGTAGGGCGCTCCCTTAGAGATAAGGTGAGGAGCTCTGTCACACGGGAGGAGCTCAGAGTAGAGGTATTGCTTCTCCACATCGAAAGGAATCAGCTGAGGTGGCTTGGGCATCTACATCGGATGCCCCCCGGACGCCTCCCACGGGAGGTGTTTGGGTCATGTCCCACTGGGAGGAGACCCAGAGGAAGACCTAGGACACGCTGGAGCGACCATGTTGCCCGGCTGGCCCGGGAACGCCTTAGGATCCCCCCAGACGAGCTTGAGGAAGTGTCTAGGGAGAGGGAAGTTTGGGCGTCCCTCCTCCGAATGTTGCCCCCGCGACCCGGCTGCGGACAAGTGGATAAAAATGAATGAATGAATGAAAGAACATTTACAGTGGTATGAAAAAGTATCTGAACCTTTTGGAATTTGTCACATTTCTGCATAAAATCACCATCAAATGTAATCTGATATTTGTCAAAATCACACAGATGAAAAAACAGTGTCTGCTTTAACTAAACCCACCCAAACATTTATAGGTTTTCATATTTTAATGTGGATAGCATGCAAACAATGACAGAAGAGGGAGGAATAAGTAACTGAACCCTCTGCCTAAGGAGACTTAAAAAGCAATTGAAACCAATTTTTACCAAACAATTTAAGTCAAGTGTGTGCCCAATCACTGATGAGTGGCTTAAAGCAACCCTGCCCACTATAAAACACACACCTGATAAGAATTGTCTTCATGAGAAGCATTGTCTGATGTGCACCATGGTTCTGACCTGCGATCAAAAATTGTCGATTTGTATAAAGCTGGGAAAGGATACAAAACCATCTCTAAAAGTCTGGATGTTCATCAATCGACAGTCAGAGAAGTTGTCTACAAATGGAGAGAGTTTGGCACTGTTGCTTCTCTCCGAAGGAGTGGCCGTCCACCTAAGATGACGCCAAGAGTTCAGCGTAGAATACTCAGAGAGGTAAAAAAGAACCCTAGAGTGTCTGCTAAAGACTTACAGAA
>JAFBJS010007030.1:0-14298 GCA_016785265.1 Paraplagusia blochii
AAAATCAAACGTTTAGATCTGGAAAATATTGCATATCATATTCCTTACTTTGCAGCCTGATTACCGTTACCCAGCACTTGAGTACCATCACTGTCAGCAACAGTACTGCAGATAAAAGAAATATATATTTTTGGAATAGATAGTAATAATGTCAATATGTGATAAAAATTCAAAAATGCATCTTGAGAATATATATATATATATACATACACATTCATATATATAAATATACACATGTATACATATATACAGTATATGCAGAATATATATATATATACACACATATACATAAATGTATATATCAATGTATTGATTAATGTACAGATAAAAGAAATATATATTTTTGGAATAGACATTTTAGTCATAGTCATTTGGAATAATGACAATATGTGTTCAAAATTCACAAATCACTTCTTAAGAATAAATACACAAACAACAATTCACTAATGTATTGGGAATATTAACAATATTTATACATTTGTGATTTGTCAAAGGCTCATTCATATTACACTTTTAAAACTGATAAACCTCCTGCATTTGTCTGTGAATTTTTGAGACTCATCGAACACCAACCAGTTTCAGTGCATTTTTTTTCTACATGGGTCCGATCTGCAGATAATCATACAACTGCATCCCCACGAGGGTCCTTGTTTGTCGGTACTACACCGGCCAACAGACTGTGATTTAAAAGAGATATTTCTGCAAGCGCTTATAGAGAACATTTGGTTGGGTCATGTTGTAAATTTAGTTTTTAGAAACAAAAACACAGTAAAACTTTTGCCATTTTCCTTGAAAAATAAACGAAAGCAGAAAGGTCATTATTTTGCTTGTTCCGGAACAAAGAGGCTTATTAAAATATATATTTTGTTCTTTTGATATTCTGTGTAGCCTACAGTACATCATTGGTCTCTACACGTAAAAATATAGACATAAAAGTCAGGAAGGTACGGGGTTGATGGTCTTTATATGACAAAGTTATCGCTTATGTGACTTAACGACACCCTGACTGTTCTAGTGTTAATCCACAAAACAAAATGTGGTTCAACATGAAGGCATTTTACTCACTGGTAATCACATTTTACCCCGAGAAGCTCCAGAGAGATCATCTCACTAGAAAAGACAAGGGCAAAAAAAGTCATGAGCCATTAATGGTAAAACCCATCTCTGGTTGTGGGTATGACAGCAGAAGTTCTCTATCAATTGAATGTCTTTCTGTCTTTTTCTCATTTCTGATACATCAGGGGCGATAGTTTAGTTTATTTAAAGGCGACAATGCAATTTAATAAAACACAATATTGCACATGGCTAAAAAAGCCAGAATTAGCCAGAAGGCTAGTTTTCATTTGTAGTCCCCTGGCCATGATGTAAAAAGGCAAAAACACAATACATACACAATTCAAGATACATACGCAAACACATATACATTTAAAATAGAATCACATGACATATTTACATCTAGATCTGAACATTGAATGTGAAAACATCATAAGAGGCTTTTCTTCTACTGTTGGCAGTTGACGAGCCACATTTTCATTTTTTTTGTGAAGGCCTTGTATGTTGCAATCTGTTTACTGACCAGGCCGATTGACTGAACGTGCTTCTGTGTACAGGAATGTGACAGTCACCTCTGACAGAGCCTCGAGTGACTCGCTGTTGAGTTATTTTTTTGGGTAGATGTACTCTGCCCAAAGTTCTGGAGCCAAATCATGCAGTACTTTATAAAACAAATTTAAATCTGCAAATGTGTTAAGACTGTCCCAATTTAAAATGTTGTATTTTTACAACCTCCAATGTTTTTTTGTTTTTTTTTGCACTTAGTCCAGCCAGGGACCAACTATTGGTGATGCAATAGTTGAAGTGACTAAGAATCATTAAATGGAAATACATTTTTGCATCTTCATTTAACATATACTTTTGAAATAGCATGAGCACACAATTTTTTAATATGGCCTTTAAAGGAAGACTGAGGATCTAGTATTAACACAGAGATATTTATATTGATTGACAATTTGTATTTTATCTCCATTCTGCACCTGCATACATTAAGCATTCAGCTTCAGAGCAAACAGTGGTCAACTCATTAATATAAAGACTAAATAAAGGGGGACCTAATATTGAACCCTGAGGGACGCCAGAGGTTAACGTAAGAGAGCCAGATCTGCAGTTGTTAACTACAACGGACTGTGTTCACGTAAATATGATGACAAGTTATGAGAGATGTTAAAATTTGAGAGCTTGGTAAGAAAAACAGAGTGATTTAATATATAAATTGATTTAATGTATCTTGAAATATATCAATGTATAAAATGAGTATTAGGCGCTGAATGAAATGTAGATCAGGATTTACAAGTATACCAAAGCTGGTGAATCCTCTATATGCACAGATGTTTATATATACATATATATATATGTATATATATATGATATATATGGGATTTAACAGCTATACATATAAAATAATATATTTTGGAACAAATATACACACATACATGTATGTATATATAGATATATGTATATGCATACTGTTTATATACATACATACATATATTGTATCATATATACATATATATACAGTATGTCACTCTTAGCTTCATGGATGTGTCCACTATAAAACAGAGGCAATTATTTTAGTCAGTAAAATCACCAAACTTATCTTCAGACAAGGGATTGTTTAGATCTGGAAAATATTGCAAAACATATTCCTTACTTTCCAGTCTGATTAGCTCTTTCACTGCCGTTAAGCAGCGATTGAGTACCACCATTCTCGACATCTCTCTTAGCACCAGTTCTGTGGATAAAATAAAAATATTTTTGGAAGAGATAGTAATTAATTTGTATCAATATATGTTCAAAATTCACAAATGCGTCTTAAGACTAAATACACAAACAACAAATCACTAATGTATTTGGAATATTTACAATATTCATACATTTGTGATTCATCCATATTGCACTTTAAAAACTGATAAACCTCCTCCTCCAGATTTTTGAGACTCATCAAGCACTGATCAGTTTCAGTGCATTTTTTTTCTACAAAGAGATATTTCAGCACAACAAAGGACTGTGTTGTGCTGAAAACAAAGGATTTCATCAGGGTGAAAAGTGAAAAGTCTTGGACTGGCCAAGTCAGTCACCAGATTTTCTTCCAATAAGCCTTTTCTCTACTGAACGGGAAAACTGAAGGGAGGAACCCCCAGAAAACAAGAACTGAAAGAGGCCGCAGTGAAGGCCTGGAGCAGCATTTTAAATTTAACAATGCATGTCAATAAATCGCAGGCTGGATGCAGTTATTTGCAAGTAAGAGTTACATTGGATAAAAGAAATGCATGTTTCAGAAGAGATAGCCTTACCCACGGTCCCTGGATCCTTGCGTTTTCTTCCATTTCCAACTAAAATGTAAAAGATGACATTAAAAATGATCAGGGACTGAATTCACTGTTGTTATATTGACCATAAGATATTGTGTATATTATGAACTTACCAAATAAACCCGATGACACCTACAAAAATTAATGCTAATACGGAAGGGATTGTGACCTTGGCCCCTATTTGTGAGAAAGATGAGATACAAACAATTTAGTAAAGTTTTCGCACTTATTTTTACTTCTAGTCTTTGAGGAATTTATTTTCAGTGTTCAAATACTTACAAAAACGAAAATGTTCTGTTTTTGGTTCTGTGGAGTTAGAGTATGAAGTTCCGGCTGAGGATAGAATTGTGTTTCCAAAGGATCAGAGATAACATTGATAATTTTGATCATATGTTCAAATATGTCAAGGCTGGTCTTACTGCTAACTGTGGATCACAACTGATTTAATAAAAGGGTTTTGCCATAATGCCGAGTCAGAGTATTGTGTAATGTAGCACTTATGTAAATCAGGTGATTTCCAGCCCAAGATTGTCTCCGGTGAAAAAAAATCCCCTCCTGCTCTCTTCCTACTTTCTTGTTAACACTGCATCTTAAGTTTCCTTAACTTCCTGAAATAACCATACTGTTTAATAAATTAAGAAAATAACCCCAGAATGTACAGAATGGGTGAGAATATATTGATATTTTTCAGCAGCTGATATAGTGGTGAAAAATGAACTACAGTGATCATCAACAACAGAGCCTCTCATTGAAAAGCAGCAACGTCTGTGTCCACTCAAGTTATTTAATGAGACATGTCCCCATTTATCTGTGTTCAAGTCCTAACTCTACACATTTAGCTTATTTTTTATTTTATTTGTTTCTTATGATAAAAACTATCTCTCTTTGCCAATACTGGAAAGTCCTTTGCAAACCGTAAGAAGACAGTTCATTGTCTAAATAAGGCGTGTCAAACTCATCTTCACCGCGGAGACTGTTGTAACTGCAAAATTTATAAATTTATCATAGGCAACTATCAACGTATTAATGGATGTCTCTGCAGTTGGTAGATTTTTGATGACGGTTCAAATATAGTGGATTACTGAATAATTTAAATATTATCAGAAAAAAAATATTTCAGCTACAAAACAAATATAAGATGGATAGTAATTCTATTTTAATTTACTAATTACTAGGGCTAATTTAAGTGCTACACTGCTATACTATATTAATATGTGTGTATATGCATATATATATATATATACTGTATATATGTGTGTATATATATTCACGTATCAAAAAATGATTACCTTTGTCCGTGATCACGGATAAACCATCACTCCACAAATCTTGAACTATATCAATGTATAAAAAGACAATTAGTTAATGCAAAACTAACTGACACTTTGACCTGCACATGATTAATGATGTCATCTTAAAGGCACAACAACAATGATCATTGCTACTGTAAATGTCCTGGAGAACCAGCCATTCTCCCGTTCAAGACGCTGGTTTTACTAAGCGTCTGGAGTTTCTTGATCCGTGCTCTGCCAAGACTAATGGTATTTTAAATAAGCAATATGCCACTCAATAAAGGAATTTTACTCTTGTGCTGCAGCTGTTTCTCTCTGTGCCCATTTATATTGCCTATTGTTGTGTATTTTTGGAAAGTTATTCTGCCCAACACTAGACATTTCTTGTTTACCATAAATGCTGCACAAAGATAAGACTGTTAAAATCAGTGTCATTTTCCTACCAGAGCTAAATAACGTTGACACTTAAGACACACCCAAGTATTAAACACCTCCAAGCTCTTGTTTGTAAACCACTGATTTCAGGTGTTCTCTCCACATTTGTACTTGATTATATATGATTTAACCATAACTTACCAACTTCATAAGGCTGCATGTATTCCTTTGCATGACCATTTTTCTTTGTGTGAAAAGCAAACATAAGGTAAAAACAAAAATAATGATCATATGCCAAGGTATAATAACAATAAAATCTTGGTGGGGGCAGGGGGTTAATACTCACGTCATCTCCGTCGACTATTATCCAAAGATTTTGGCATTTATTTACATGGCATGCCAACCGCCCTGTTGTTTTTATGAGGCACCTTTTATCCCCAATCGGTGACAAAAGCTGAAACATTGATGTTTGTTGACATTTAGAAGAAAATGAATACAAATCTTGAAAGATACTGAAATTCTATGGAAATATCTTAACATAGTTTACCTCACTAGAATTATACACCTTCACTTCCATGTTGTTGAGGAAATCGAGTGGGTATGAGCAATTATATCCATTGCTTTGCTTCACACAAATTTTACTGCAGGACAGTTTGATGGGGTCTTTGGTCAAATATCTGGAATCTGTGAGAAAGTCAGTTAAAGTAAATCCTTTGAAACAGTGAATGATCGGCAACAGGTCGCCAAAAATATTTCATTTAAATTTTTAATACTTGAACAAAGTTCTCCAGATCTAAAGTTCCACTAATGAGGAAGTGAGTGTGTTGTATATATATATATATATATATATATATATTTATAAAAATATAAATATATATACAACACTAACAAATATATGTATATATGTATGTGTGTGTGTGAAAAAAGAAATTGGCTCAGTATTACGTTATAACGTGATAGTATCACAAAATAACGTAAAACTTATCACGTTATAACGTGATACTATCACGAAATAACGTGATACTATCACGAAATAACGTGATACTGAGACAAATTTTTTTTTTTCTAATCGTGGCAGCAATACGCTTCCGTACGAAAGAATACACTTCTTCCCTTTCCACAAAAACTAGTTTTTGAAGAGAAAACTGGAAGGAGAGACTAGATGCAGTGACATGAAGGTAGTTGACATCAGAGTACAAAATACAGAGGACAGGGGGATGTTGATACGCTGAGGCAACCCCTGAAGAAGAGACAAGCCAAAAGGAGAAGAAGTAGCATGTGTCTAACAGACAAGCCAAGGTCAAACAAGCACATTTATTCTTGCTTTACTCCAGAGCACATACATTGGCCAATCAGCTATCTGACTCCAACTAACTGCTAACCTCTGTCCCTCCTCTTAACATGTCCAAACC
Organism: Paraplagusia blochii; assembly: GCA_016785265.1. Lineage (NCBI taxonomy): Eukaryota > Metazoa > Chordata > Actinopteri > Pleuronectiformes > Cynoglossidae > Paraplagusia > Paraplagusia blochii. The sequence continues at coordinate 6,448 of JAFBJS010007030.1, forward strand.
ATCTCAATCAGATTCTTATATACATTTGACTGAAATATCAGAAAAAAAAGTATGAATAAAATGTTCTGTCACTCATTGTTTTCGGAATGATGTGATCACATCATTAATCAATCAATCAATAAGCATGCGCTTTATTTTACTGTTAAAACAGTTGCCAGTTAAACGATAAACAGTCATGGAAAAAATGATTAGTCCACTCTGCTGTTTTCTTCAATTCCTTGTTCATCTTAATGCCTTGTTCCACTAAAGGTTTATCACCTGGGGGAAACAATGAACACAAAACCATGCAGTGACTAAAAGCACTGTATTAGTCAGTACAATGTTATTGCTAGTGATGTAGGAACAGAAGTTATTTTTGTCACTGTCAATAAAACCATGCAAAATGGCCAGAAATCAGCTCTGAATTTAAACTTAAAAATGAGCCTTTTTTGTTGTTATTATATTTGTCCAGATTAATGTAGATTAAGTGGAAGCAGACTTTTAAATGGACAAGAAATTAAAGAAAGAGTGGTCTAATATTTTTTTTCCATAACTGTAGATTGCAGAAATCACACCAGAGTGCTCGTCAAACCTCAAGGCCCGCTGACCAACGTTATTTAGTGTGACCGGATATGGGAAGTGAGATAAAAAAAAAGTGTCTGCCACATAATACTGTCCTGAAGTGCTGCTAATTTTGATTTGATTAGATTTTTTTATAATGAGCCAGCTATTAATTATATTTGTGGTCCAATCTGTGAAAATCTGTGTACAAGTAGCCCCACAAAGGGCCGCTGTAGAAGCAGGTATTTGTTTCAACCAATCGGCAGTAGCCTGACTTGGTCTTTCAATGACATGAGCTCAGTCTCCAGACAGCTGATTGGTTAATCATCTGTGAATAAAAAACTGCGCATTTCCTGAATGTACTCGCAGGGAAATAAAGATTCCGAAAAACTCCACGCTGATAGTGCGTTTGTGTCTTAACTAACTACACAACACGACATATAACCAAGCTAAAGCACTCTCACATTCCATGGCATTATATTCAATTCACTGTAACGAGTGAGAGGCATTACGGAAATTAAACGACAAATTATGTCATAAAAAACGGTGAACAACAACAACCAGTGTATCTCATCCTCGAACGAGAACTTATTTTTCGGCTATTGTCCGTGTACGTGTTTGTATGTGAGTGCGCACTTGTATTCATTTTTATGTGTGAGAAATGTTTAATGTGCAATCGTGTGTATAAACTCTTACGCTTCCGGCTGAAACTCACAGAGAGACTTTATAAAGTTAGTAAGAAAAGTAATAAAACTCAAACAACAAACACAAGAGGTCTTACCTGCTAGGCCTGAAGTTAATATTATCATCATGATCATTTTTGTAAATAATCTTACAGCCATGGTGAAATTATAGAGGCAGAACAGTCTCAAAAAAAAAAACACAATAATACTGATCCAGATCCACAGATGTATTGTAGCAAAATGCCAAAAACGGAGAGAGAGAGGCTCCAACTTTTAGGATGCAATGATTTATTGCTGTCGACCACCGTGCACGCCGATCCCTGCTGAAATGAAGTCATTCTTCGACAAATTCGAAATGCCGCTGTCTATTAACGCGGAAGAGACGTGGTGGAAGTAGCTCATTTGGTGGCCTAGTGGTTAAGGAAACGGACTTGGGACGTACTACATACAGTATATGTATAAATATCTGTATATACTATATATAGTATAGTATATTGTATATAGTGAGTATGACAAATGTCAAACTAATAAATAAACACATATAGTCGACGGGAATATAAGTATAACGATCAACTACTGTCCTGTGATGCAATTTCCAAAGCCTGTTCAAATGTTTCGACACATTGTAAAACTGTATCGATACTTTGTTAAAACTGTGTCACTGAAGGCAACCTTGTTGACAGACTCAACTGACATTCCTATGACGACCTAGAACAATAATGTATTTTGTCATTTTTTGACATTCACATTTATAATACTTTAATATTTTGTATATTCATAAAATCAATGAATAATGTGCACATATAATATAACGTGAAAAATGAAAGTGAACGTGTTGTAAATAAGAATGCTTGTGGACTGTTTTTTTTATAAATTATAATAAAAAAGAAGTTTCGTTACCACCGCCCCAACCCCCCATACCCGCGTCATAACTCGGCGGCTAAGTGCTAAACTAAAGCAATGCAGCTCCTTCCCATATTCGAAGCTTCCGTGTCGTCAAGAAAGTCGTTATGAAGAAAAGTGCGTCGCGAAAACTCATAAAAGAACAAAGAAATAGACGTCTCACCTGTGTATCCAGCACTCAGTTGCATAAAAATGCCAATTGTTAATGGAAATATTGGCAACATGTTGACACCAGTTGACTTTCAGAAGATCTGAAGGAGACAGGAGGAGACAAATAAAAAGCAGGAAGTAGGAAGGAGGGGTGGTGAAAGGAGGTGTCTTATTCTAATACTTTTTCCTCATAAATCTCTTTGACTGTATTTTTGTCAACTGAACACAAGGGGAGGCCGTTGTCTTTTGGGTCAGAGGCACTGATCCGACTAGTGAGAGAGTGAGAGATTTTAGGAAACACAGGGGGAGTGAGACAAAAAAAGAAGCTCCCAGGGTGCAGCAAGCTTCATTTCCAATGTATGTATCTTCCTGGTCCAATGAGAAAACACAGACAATCCTCTGTGTCACTCTTTAAGACCTCAATAGCTCCTCAACCCTCTTCCTCTCCATGTCTCTGCACTTGCCTTTGCCCTTCCCTGTCATGACAACCCTCCATTCCTTAGGTCCATCCATCCATCCAAGTCAACCGCTCTAACCAGTATTCAAGCTTACCCAGGAGGTGAATCTTGGAAAACAGGGGTCACCAACGAGGGCCCAATGAACTACCTAGGGTGACCGTGTACTAAAACAGACCTGACGGTGTTTTGGAGCAGTGGTGGTACAGAGGAACCAAACTGGGGTCTGGAGGGTTCCAGGTTTCGAATCCAGTTTGCAACTGAGGTCCACTCTCCCTACTCACTGCTCTCTGGGTGCTCAAAGCTGCCCCCTGTGGAAATACTGAGGTCACATTTCATTATGTGCAGTGCTGTGTATCACAACCGGAAGTTTGCTTTCTTTTCCTCCTCCCTACAACTAGCCAGATTGAGATGGTCTGGATATGTTGAGAGGAGGGACAGTGGATACATTGGTAGAAGAATCATCCTAGAGATGGAGCTACCAGGTAGGAGACAAAGAGGAGATTGATGGATGCAGTGAGGGAGGACATGGAGGGAGCTCGAGTCAGAGTAGAAGATACAGAGAACAAGGTGAGAAGGTATCGCCATGGCAACCCCTGAAAAAACGGAATCTTAGATGGATAGGGAATCTATCCATCTAAGTAGCTCACACTTAGATAGAAAGAACTTAATTAACTCTGGAGTATCTTCGGGAAGTTATGGGGTTCAGTATATCAGGGCATGGCACTATGATGTAATCCAGACTAGAATATTTAGTTCTTACGATATCATGCAGCTATAACTAGTCATTACTGTGGACCAAATACTTTACCCTGCATCCACTTCTGTTAATTAAATGTTTAACTGAAATGTCAGGTTTAAGCCAGGAGAGCAAAATAAAGTACATTTTAGTCTCATAAATTACTGATCATAAGGTATTACTGTAAGAGAGAGTTATTCAATTATTACATTGACTGATGATTTGACTTCTTGGTAAGGAAAAAAACATAAATGCTTCACTAAATTGTGGACTATGTGAAGTATTTTGTGGAAATGGTCCAGTTTTTGACCCATTTACCGTGGATATCAAGTGACTGGGAGGCCTGAATGTCTGACCATCCCTCTCTCTATATCCATAGGGACTCTGCATAAACAGTGGAGAGCAGCGATGACGCAAGGCTGGCTTGAAACACTCTCAAAACAAGAGACTTGCATGTCCCACGGCATGGGCTCCCATACACATTGTGTGTCTTTTAATGTCTTGAGGAACCAGAGGCAGATAAAGAGCCCATCAGCTGTCAATGTTTGAGACAAAAGGTAAAAATTGAACCAGAGAGTGGTGGACCAGGGTTTTGAGAATTGAAGTATTTACCAAAAATATTGAGAGCATTGAGATCAATAAAAAATAAAAGCCTACCACACATTAACCAGTAAAGTACAGAATGCTATATTGTACCCCACTACAGTCTGTGAAAATGTATTTTGAAAGTTGGTCACTATAGTTACAATTTCTGATGAAAAAATGTGTCATAGGAGTATTATCAACCAGGCATCTACCATGAATAAGAAAACGGTGTTGGGTGAAAATCAATACTGCAACAAAGTAAAGTCTCTATTGTAATACTCACATTCAACCACAGCAGTACTTACCTCTGAATACATCCAACATTTCAGTTCTATTTTGACATCGTTGACTTGCCGTGTCATGGCGGTCTTGTTGACGGCCATAACATTAAACTTTCATTTTAAGGCGGGGTTCTGTACAATCTGTTAGGGTTAGTGGGTTTAAATAAATAACTAAAGAGATGGATGGATGAATGGATGGATAGATAGATGGATGGATGGATGGACGGACGGACGGACAGACAGACAGACAGATAGAACTTAATTTATCCTCTTTAGAAGTACAAAAGAGTAATTACATTGTAATTACAATGTAACAATGTAATCCGCCAAAATTAGTTTTAAGGAATTCCTGAATAAGCATGGTGTTGTGTTATTAAATCTGCAGGAATGCCGTCATCTGCCTGCTTTTCTCTTTTGAGATAAAAAAAAAAGGCACCAACGTAAGGGGGGCAATTTTAAACTTTCAAGGGCTAGCTTCAGGTTATATTGCCCCCTGCAGGCAGTAAGGAAAGTAAGATCCGGGACATAGACTAGACTTTTACTTGACAGACAGACAAAAGGACAGAGAGACAGAAAGATAGGCAGACTTGGGAGTATCTTTTGGGAAATTAGGGCCAATCCGCTCAGCACAACATGCTACTTTGGATTCAAGCAGATCCTAGGAATTGGAGGACTTTACAGGAATTACGCTCCCTACAGTAGAAAGGCGTTTAATATACCTTACATTTGACCACCATGGAGAAAACTGAAAGTTTATCGAGGCCTGGCAGATTTCTGACGGCGTCACACCCAATCCCGCATCCTGTAAGCGTATGGGTGCTGGCAGGGAAGAGAATCGAATTTTAGTGAAAAAAAAAACACGCGTATAAACAGCAGAACAGATGTTTAACCCCCACTTGTGAATTCGCTACAACTCACTATTGTGAAATGAAATCGAAAGCATAAACTGGCGTGTGGGTCACACAGTCAGAGCTGAGAACAGGCACAGATTCTTCGCTGCAAATCCTGAGTGTCTGTAAAACAATAGTGTTGGCTGCAAAAAAAAAAAAACAGTATCATGTTCACACTGGGAGAATGTACAGTTGGGCTCTCAGCGTACATTACACACATTTTCCATCAAGGATATTGACAATGTTGGAGCTGTACTCGCTATCACACTCATTTTTAGTGCAGTATGTGATACTGAAGGCGTGTAGGAATCAACAGGGTGATTGGGATGTTCAACAAGTGACTGGTAATAAGTTGAATCTATTGCCGACCAGAGGAGAAATGAGACTCAGGAATGGAAAGTTGTTCTGTGACTGTTACACACTTTTTGGTTTGTTCAGTCAGCTCAGCGTGTGAAGCCGAAAACCCCCTTTGGCACAGGCTAGACCTAACAAAGGAAAGAGTACACAGTGCCAGTACAGGAAGTACATTTATACAACCACACACTAATGTTTGTACTCACACGTAGTGAAAAGTGGAAAATTATCCTCTCTCTCTGCAAATTTTTAAACATGAAACTTAGCGTAAATATCAGCTCCTTTTCTGGCTCTAAAACAGAGAGATAAGAAGGAAACATCACAAAACAATGTCATTAGAAGAGATAATGTTGTTTTTTCATGCAGCACCAATTGACATAGAGCACAGGTGTCAAACTCAGGCCCGGGGGCCAAATTTGGCCCGCAGCGTGATTATATTTGGCCCGCAAGATCATATCAAATATGTACCAAAGTTGGCCCACCAGTGTACAGGCAGGATTTGTAGTATTAGTGATGCATGGACTTTGTTATAGCACAGACAATTTGTCTTTTTTTGTTGTAGTAAAAAACATAAAAAAGATCTGGAAAGGTTTCAGATTAAGGCCAATACCACTGTTGTGTGTTTTATTTCTTATTTTATTTCTCATGTGTTTATAATATTTAGCGGCTGTTCCAGATTCAAATGTCCCAGAAATCAACATTTAAGGGGCAGTTGCTTAGTTCCGGACACTAGGGGGCCGTTGCAGGCACCGATATCTTGCTAGGAGCTCCAAGAGACCCTAGCACTGCCACTGCATTTAATATTTGGAGAAGGGGAAATATTAACTGTTTATTTTTTTAATGTTCTAGAAGATAGAACAAGTTTTGCTATATATATATCTACATATATATATATATATTGTAATATATGCCTTATTCTTGCATTTTGAGGCATTTTAAGGACTTATTTTTTGAAATTTTCCTCAAATTTAAGACTTTGCATTAACCTCTTTTTGGTACATGTTCAGAATTTGATTTTTACAGTACAAAATATTGCTTGGCAGAGTGTTTTGGGTCACGATCATGCATTTTGAGACAACTTAAGGACTTTTTATTTGTCGTCAATTTTAATAAAAGGTGACAGAGGTTGCACTTTCCTCTTCCTGCTAAATTCACATCAGGAATTACAGTTTTTGGAGTTTTTAGAAAAAATATTAACTTGTAAACAAGATGTGGCTATAACACTTACTTTGTGGACTTTGGGGAGCTTTACATTTTTCACAATTTTTTTTTTGAAATGAAGTGTATAGCTGTACCTCTTTTTTCGTGTTTTTAGCACAAAATATTACCTTGTCACCATGTTTTGGGCCATGACCAATCCTATTCTTGCATTTTTGGCACTTTTAATTTTTCACATTTTCTTCCCAAAATAAAAAGCAATATGCTAACCACTTTTGAATGTTTTTTGACAAGTCCAATTATTTATAATTTTTATTTTTCAGTACAAAACAATACGTTGCCAGCATTTTTTGGGCCTTGATCTATCATTCCCTAGGATTTTTGGAACTTTTTATTTTTCACCACTTTATCCCAAAATGTAAGGCTATAGCCTTACTACTTTTTGGTGGTTTTGACATATCCAGAAAAAAACTCTCTTTTAGTTTCAGATTCAGATTCAGAGTTTTTTTTTGTATCCCAATTAGGCAATTGAGAAAAAAAAAAAAAAAATACCATTACAGGGACTTGAACCCTGGACCCTCAGATTAAGAGTCTGATGCTCTACTGACTGAGCTATCCGGGCTCCACCTGGCCATTTTCTAAGATTTTTGGGACTTTTCCTTTTTCACCATTGTTCTCAAAATGTAAGGCTATAGCCTTACTACTTTTTTTTTTATTTTTTACATATCAAGAAAAACATCTCTTTTAGTTTTTAGTACAAAAAAATAGGCCTAGCTAAAGACTTTTACCTCAATTTATCTGCTCAAAACTCCAAAATAGGTCATTTATGAACATTTGAAAATATGACCAAAAGTGGTAAGGCTATAGCATTATCATCATCTTGAAAATTTGGTGAAAAAATAAAAATTGCTAGAAATGCCCTAAATTGCACATTTATTGTGCCAGAAATTCAGCCAAGTATTTTTTGTTGAAAACTCCAAAAATTATAATTTATGAACATTTTAAAATATGACCAAAAATCGTAAGGCTATAGCCTTATCATCTTGAAAATTTGGTGAAAAAAAAAAATTTGCTAGAAATGCCCTAAAATGCAAGTTTATTGCACTATATATG
>JAFBJS010007031.1:2192-36871 GCA_016785265.1 Paraplagusia blochii
GAGATGGAAATTATTGACTCGCTGTGGCAACACCTGAAAAATGGGATAAGCCGAAAGGAAAAGAAGAAGAAGAAAACATGTTCACTGTCTTATTTTATGAACCGTTGAATCAGGCAGGGGCAAACTATGGCCCGGGGACCTGAATAGCCCGGGCCATCCAACGTGTCCAAATTATTATATAATAATAGAATATATTGTTGCCTATTTCCTGCAATGCTCACGTATCCCCAATAGAGGGCATAGAAAATTTTTCTTGCTTATTTTTATTAGTAATTCGTTTTAGTTTTTAACCTGCCCCCCCGTCCTCCACCCCACCCCACCCCGCGCGCCCTTCTGCCTATGTGTCATTTCTATCACTGATTTTCTCTGAGTTAGAGTCAATCTTATCTTCTCTCTTTGCTCCATCACAGCTGTTTGTATTCCCGTCTAGTTTCAGGTAAAGGAAGCGTTCGCCCTGACGTCCCGACCAAACCAGCAACAGTCACCGCAGCACGGAGGGCCAGTGGTGAGAACTATGAGAATCGAACCCTCTCTGATTAACATGTGGGAACGGATCCATGTGTTCCTTTGAGTCGGTGTGAGGGAACAGAACAGAACAGAACAGAACAGAACAGAACAGAGGCCTGGGATTAGATACAACAACAACATCACTGTGTCAAACAAAGGCTGGGATTGTGTCTGAGAGAGAGAGAAAAAAAACGACTGTGTGTGTGTCCGTGTGTGTAACAATGTTAATTGTCGAGTTGTTTTAATCTCTACAATGACATCACTGAACTGGTCAGAGCGTCAGTCGTTGGAGTACTACCATATTTTCACTACTATGAGGCGCACATAAAAGCCTTAGATTTTCTTCAAAATGTGGCACGTCCTATAATGCAATGCGATCTATGTGTGTTGTTGTTGTAAGGCGGACGTAGTAGAGGACACCAGGAGAAATGAACGTGTGGACTTTCCCTGAGACTAGGCCTTTTAGTCCGGTTCGCCTTATGGTCGTGAAAATACGGTATTTGTTGTATTGTTAGTATATATTAACACTGGAGTATTATATATAATATATAATGTATATAAAATATACATATATTATATAATCTATATTATAAATTGAACTTTCACATCAAGGTGGGGGCCACAAAATATCATTCCATGGGACGCGAGTTTGAGACCCCTGGTGTACCCAGTTATAGAGTTGTGGATGAACTGTATATGGAAGCTGACAACAGTAGGATATAAAGTCCTTCATCTGTGTTGAGGAGACGTGAAGGTGGAGGAGTTTAGATCCTGAGGATCAACTGTTCAGAGCAGTGGAGACTGTGGTCACTGCAGATGCTGTCTCTTATACACATCTAGATGTGTATAAGAGACAGCAGCTAAGGTGGAGGGACGGTGGAGAGACCAGCCATGATGGATGGATTAGAGACACTAGGAATAGACAGAAGACAGGAGACAGAGCTGGAGGTGGAGGAGTGAAAGATGCTGCTGAGATTCTCTTTAGGAGAGACAAGGATGGACAGGATCAGGAATGAGGTGATTAGAGGGACAACACAGACAGGAAGGTTTGGAGACAAAGCTAGAGAAGACAGATTGAGATGGTTTGGACATTTTCAGAGGAGGGACAGTGGATACATGTTGGTCGAAGACTAATCCCAGAGATGGAGCTACCAGGTAGGAGACGAAAAGGAAGGCCAAAGAGGAGATTTATGGATGCGGTGAGGGAGGACATGGAGGTGGTTGGAGTTGGAGTTGAGGATGCAGAGGACAGGGTGAGATGGAAATTGTTGACTCGTTGTGGCAACACCTGAAAAATGGGATAAGCTGAAAGGAGAAGAAGATCTGTGTTGAGGAGACATGGTGGGGGGGCAGATTTTTGGACTCAACGTCCCGGTCCTAACGTCTGACATGTTGGCCTGGTCAGGAGCAGATAGATGCAAAGGCATGTAAATACGTACCATGTCAAATGCTCATGGTAGAAGAGCAGGATCAATGCTGTGTTCAATGTCCTGTAGACACATTGTTACCAGTATGGCGCTACCAGGAAGGTGGAACAATATTGGTTTGATCACAAAATTAATGAAAAATATTTTATTGTGAAATTTAGTAAATATTAAATTTAATATATTTTCATTTATCATATATATATATATATATATATATATATATATATATACAGTATATATTCAGTGACATCTGAGTTCAGTTTCCTCATCTCCTCCAGCTCCAAATCTGGATTCACCTTCAGACAAACCTGCAGCTGTGGCCTCCAGACCAGCAGGGTCTGCTGCTCCTGTGGCCCCGGTCAAACCTCCAGCTCCTGCTGTGAGGAGAAACACCTCCTCCCTGACAAGAGCGGAGAGTTTCAGTGGAGCTCACACCGACTCCTCAGATCCTCCTCTTCCTCCGCGGTGAGAATGAGTCTCTGGTTCTTAGAGAAACCGTGATCGTCTGCAATCCTGTGATTTCATTAGTGCTGCCACTAGAGGGAGCCAAAATTGCGTTTCCTGTCTTGTCTTTGAAGTTGTTGTTGAAGAAAATGGTTTGTTTAAATGTTTAAACACAACAGCAAAGTGATGAAACTGTTTTATACCCTTGTAAGACCCTCAACTGTGAAGCTCCTCCCCCTCCGTCCTCCACCAATCAAGGCCATTCCTGAGCGACCTCCACCTCCTGCCATCGCCTCTTCTCCAGCCAGTCAGGGTCCAGCCCCTGCTCCAGCAGCAGCCAATCGGCAGCTGAAGAAAGGACCTCCTCTGCCTCCACGGCCCAGACCTGGACATCCTCTCTACAGGAGACACACGGTGCAGACACTGGACAGACTCTGGGTTTAGATGGACGGAGAGTTTTGAGATTTTTTTTTTTAATTCTCTGAATTCTTTCACAGACACAGGAAGTCCTCATTGTCCTGGACAACCACAGTCCACAACCAGAACCAGCATCCCCGTCCTCAGAGCCCCAGTCTCCTGCTTTGGTGATCAGCTCTGGACAGTGTCTCCTGGACATGGACATTCAGCCAGATTCAGAGTCCAAACCCAACCTGAAGGAACTGTCTCTGTCAAAGTCTCAGGTACTAGTTGGGTTTTTTTCTGATCAACTGAGCAACACAGCAGCACCAGCATCTGCGTCCATACGTTCCTGTCCTAAAGCGCTGAGTAAGGACGTGGTTATTACTCCTCATCATCAGAGTCAGTCGGGTTGATGGTACTGAGATGTTCACTGATGATTCCAGCCTGGAGTTTTGTTAAATTGTCTCTGAACCAGTGGCATTTTGAGTGTCCTTATACACGGCATGACATTACACTGAAACCCAGTCCAGTATCACTGTCCAATCACAGTGTAGTGAAGTATCACTGTCCAATCACAGTGTAGTACAGTATCATTGTCCAATCACAGTGTAGAACAGTATTACTGTCCAATCACAGTGTAGTGAAGTATTACTATCCAAGCACAGTGTAGTATAGTATCACTGTCCAATCACAGTGTAGTATAGTATTACTGTCCAATCACAGTGTAATATAGTATTACTGTCCAATCACAGTGTAGTACAGTATCAGTGTCCAATCACAGTGTAGTACTGTATTACTGTCCAATCACAGTGTAGTACAGTATCAGTGTCCAATCACAGTGTAGTACAGTATCAGTGTCCAATCACAGTGTAGTACTGTATTACTGTCCAATCACAGTGTAGTACAGCATCACTGTCCAATCACAATGTAGTATAGTATTACTGTCCAACCACAGTGTAGTACAGCTCACTGCTATGTCGAGTGACTCTGTAGGTTCATGTTTTAGACAGCAGGGGGCACTGTTTCACACTAAACATATAAAGCCATACAACACAAAGAGCTTGAAGCCGTTCAGGAGACTCCTGACTCCATGTTGACAAAGAAATGCACTGCTCTGATTGACTGGTGGTATTTCTATCGCCCCCTGTTGACACACCAGTCACCATTAGGTCTTTGTCTCTTCAATTTCTTTATGTTCCGATCGGAAAGTGAGTGACGTCTGTTTCCTGTCTTCTCTTCAGTCCATCCTGCCTCTGCAGAAGGAACACGAGGCTCCCGTCAGCGGCCCGCGCTGTGTGGCGCTGTTCGACTACGAGGGCGAGGAGGAAGATGAGCTGACCTTCTCGCAGGGCGACATCATCTCCCTCCTGGAGGTGGTGGGTCCAGAGTGGGGTCGAGGGCAGATCCACGGGAAAACTGGTATCTTTCCTCTCAACTTCACCGACGTCACAGAGCCGCTGCCTCCACCTGTGACATCATCGATGGAGACGAAGACCGTGGATTCAGGTGAATTACAGGTTCTTGCTCGCTGCTGCCATCTGCCTGCCACTGTCTCAGTCCTCACCCTTTAACTCTGTTGATTCACTGAGGGAAAATGACAGTTATTGTTATTGAAATAAAAAAAAAAAAATTCAAATATGTATTCAAATATTCAAATATGTATTCAAATATGTTTTCAACTCTTTTATTTACAGGAACAGAAACAGACGAAGACTCAAAGTCACAGGTCAGTGGGATTGGCTGGTTTTTGTTTTAAATTGAATTAAATTGACTCTTATTTTCCAAGCCAAATATGACAAATCAGTTAGCCAAGGCAATGCTAGCCTGGTGTGCAGTGATCTCTGATCTTTTTGGCCCAATATTTGCCTATGATGTAATATTTGTCAGAATCAATTTAGTGTTTTTTCCTCCCATAAGGAAAAACCAATAAGGCAGTGTCTGCGTTTGTCTGATTGATTAATAAATGGCTTAATATACAAGCGATGGTCACTAGATGGCAGCATTGCAGCTCATCTCCTACTCATAGAGTGGTTTGTATAACCAGGCCTGTATTGATATTGTCGGCTGATCAATGATCAGCTGACAATATCAGCCTATAGAATATCGGCAGAAAGTTAATATCCGAAAACACAAATGTTTCTAATGCTAAGACCTAAGTGGCCTCTTGTTTGTGTGGGTGTCCAGTGTGGGGAATGGGCTCTGGCTCTCTTCGACTTCCCTGGTCAGACTGCAGAGGATCTGTCCTTCCACAAGGGGGCGCTGATCAGAGTAACGGAGCACGTGAACACAGAGTGGAGGAGAGGAATTGTCAATGGGAGGGAGGGGCTTTACCCCACCGCCTTCACACAACACTACAAGGGTAAACACAGAAGGTGGAGTGGTGTGGGATTTTTATTCAGAAAAATAAAATCATAACATCTCCATCCTTTTCTTTCCAGCTCAACCAATCACAGAGCAGCAAAACCACCTGCAGGTGGCGGTGAAACGAGCCAAGGCGATGTTTGACTTTGTGGCAGCAAACGAGGACGAGCTCAGTCTGAAGGTTTGAAGACACGTCCACTCAGTAACTCTTAGCCACAGTAGATAATGAATCATTTCTTAATGTCAGCGATTTCGGCGCAGCTTTGGCGCCCTCTTGAGATACAAGCCTGAAAAATATAATTTTTCTTGTGGCGTTTGGTGTTCTTATAGGTTGGTGACATCATCACGGAGGTGGAGCCTGTGGATGAGCAGTGGATTATGGGAGCGCTGGGTGGAAAGCGCGGAATCGCCCCAAAAAACTACATTTCCCTCCTGCAGTGAGGAAACCTAAGAAACGGAGCAGTGTTTCTGTGTCTGTTAGACCGTCTGTCTCCGTGTCTGTGTGGTCTGTTGTTTTCTGTCTACCTGATTGGACGCCTTCAGTGGGACCAGTATTCTGGGGAGGATGTCCTAGCACTGGATATCCAGGAAGTCATTACTGCCTATCAGTGTTTGGACAGTGTGACCAGCAGTTGGACATTTGAGTGGAATAGTTGCTTGGATCGACCTCCTTGACTGATGACTTGTTAACTGGAATCTTCTGTTGGACATCTGTATCTGAATTTCTTCTTTGGAGTCTTTTATGTGGACACTGGTTGGACCAAGTTGTTGAAGTTGGACATTTTGGTTAAGACACACCATGGATCTGCTGCAACGTTTTTGGGAGATTATTGAGTAGGACATCTGACCGCTGTGACTGTGAGGACGTCCCAGTTGGACCACTAAGCTGGACTATTGGAAGCTGTGTTCAGATTAGACAGTGAGTTGGACATGTTGGACGAGCTGCTTCAGTCAAACATTTCATTTTTTTTCTCATTTACCTAACAATTATGTAACAAACCTCTAAAACAGTTCTTCTCAAACAGTGGGGCGGGTCCCTCTGGGGGGCGCTGAGGACTTCAGTAGAATGTGGCTCCCTTGACAGAAGACTACTGTGAAGCTTGAATGATAACAAGCTTCCAGCCACTAGGGGGCAGCAACTCATACAGGGGTTCAGTATTGAAATCCACAGGGGTGTAAGTGTCAGTGCGGGGTGTGGGATATTACCGTTCACCGGGGGGAGGTGTTGTCACAGGTACGCCTACGATATGAGTTTACGTAAAAAGTAATTTTTCTTGGTGATGATGTCATCACTGGCTTTTCTTCCATTATCATTCAAGATGCTGCCGTTTCAGGCTGAAAGTCACATGACTGAAGTTAAGGTAGCCTAGCACCTTGAAGGTACGTGCTAATGTGATTTTATTTAAAGTTCTGTTGTTTGTTGCTAACACATTAGCTAAAGAAAACTTACTTTGTCGACTGAGTGAAGGCTTCGTAACTCGTCTTTGTAACAATCCGATAACCTTTTCTACGATCTCGTCATCAAGAGTTAATTTCCACATTAGACTTTGTGTCTTTGTTGCTTACTGTGATGATGTTGTCACTTATTTTTACTTTACAACTCAAATAAAAGCATTTCACTTTTCTCCGTACTTCTTGTTGTGAATCTCAACCTCTTTTCATGTTCTTTTCAGTCCCAGTGGTTCTGATCCACTGTTGACTGAACTATAGGAACGTGAGCTGTGAGTCAGTGGTTAAGAACATGGGCTGTGATCCTGAAGGTCTTAGGTTCTCCACTCAGCGCTGCGTCCTCATAACTTTCTGTTTCAGGCGTTTTGATTAAAATTCACTGGTCTAAAAATCAATGCATCACCTGTAAATACATACATTTATCAGGATCTCAGCTCCACTGGTCCCCAGTTTTCCCCATTACGAGTAGACAACTGCTAGTAAACTAATGAGTAAACAACTACTTTACAACTAGAACCACCAAGGTGGTCATTGATACAAGTTTTTCAGATAAATTAATCCAACAGAGATCAAAATGATCACTGTGGAATACACGCAAAAAAATGTTTCAGTTTGATCTCCACAGCGCCATCTATCTCCTCCACCTGTTCTCCAGTGTCTGTTGGGTAGAGTCTTTGAAATGTGTTGATGAGAATGCCACAGCGGAGGAGAAATTAGATGTTTGTCCAAGACTTGGAGCTCTATCAGAACCTGAGCTCTGAAGAATTAGACCGGTCACTTTCAGAGGAGGAGTCCTAAGAGTCTCCTCATTCAGTCTGCAGCATCAACAGGCATCTGTGGCTGATGATGCAATGTTGTTAAATGTGTTAAAACCCACATTTCTTTATGTCAAAGAATCAACATCTTTTACCTTCATGACTTTATTTTCACGTTGATTCTTTCCTTCATGTTTTCGCAACAAACAAAGGCTTCATATTGACACTCATCAGTATTGGCATAAACAAACACTGTCACATCCTAACGTATCTATAATAGGACTAGTTTCCCCAGGAATGACTGGACAACGTACAGGTCCAGGTCTCAACACTCGGCCTACATTTTTGTAGCTGCCCAAGGTGAAGATCCAGGATCCAGGGGTGAACAAATCAAACTGATTCTGAAAGTGAAAACATTTCAAAAGGAAGAACCAGCCCTGGGCCCCGAGTCGGATCAGACGGCCCGTCAACTCAAACTCCTCCTCCTGGGTGTGAATGTTGCATGTGTTTCCAAGTCTGTCCTTCTAAAACTGCCGACTCTCTCAGAATCCAGAATGAGGTCATTGGGCAGAAGCTTCAACCGCCTCCTTGTTCCGGTTCTTTCCCTCATGACTCCAGCCGAGGTGAGGAACGATGACGGAACAGAAGTTGGAGAGGGGAACCTTCCCCACCTTCTGCCCTTCTGCCTCTAAAGGTTCTCAGACCTCCTTCACTTGGGAAGAGGTTGTCTGAAGCTTTAAAGGCATGGCCTATGGTGTCCAGTACCAGGTACTAGGTGACTGAAGGAGGTGAGTCAGCATGGACTGATGGGTCCGTACCATTTACTGAGAGGAGGGGCAAGACCAGAGTTCAAGACGACGAGGTTGGAAGCGACATAGACCAGGGTTGACCAGCAGGCGGGTTCAACGCCCACAACAAAGGCAACATGATGATGAGGACGAACGTTTGGTATCATGTCCAGAACCTGGCTCGGGTAAAGAGGAGGGAGGTTCGAGTCCCATTTCAGTCTCTAAAGGAGACTAGATGGATGTAAGAAGAAAAAAAAACCTGACAGAAGGTTTGTTTGTTCTTCATTTTCCCACAGTTTTAAAGGCATCACAGCAGCTGCTGGGCTTAGATCAAAGATTAGGTCACTTCACAGCAGCAGCCTTTGATTTTCATGACAAGTAAAAGTTGAAAAATTCAAGTATTCAAAAAAGGCGACGTTAGGTTTCAACGCACACACGTATATACGACGTGAAAATGTACGAGAAGGAACAAAAAACAAAAACAGCCAGGACTGAAAAAAACAAACAAATAAACACTTCTGCTCCTTTGATCTTCTGATAAAAATCAGCTCTGAAAACATGAACAGTTTCTTCATCTTTAGCTGAAAAGACGTCTTTGAGCCCAGACAGAAATAAAAGACTGCATGTATTTTTTCACATATATGTGTCTGTAAATATATGTGTGTGTTTGTGACTCACTGCTTGTTGTCTAACTTTGAGAAATCAACATCATTCATTGATTCATCTGAAGAAACTGTTCATGTTTTTCTTGCTTTTTCATCAACTGAGAAAAACAACATCGTGTGCAAAACGAAGCGATGTGATTGGTCGATGATTCTCTTCTCTCAGAGAAACAACCGTAAATGAATTAATGTGATCGAGTGGTTCAGTCCTCATTCCTCTCTAACATTTCCGTCCATTTACTCAAAGTCTCCAAAACCTCCCTCTGTAAAAAAAAAAAAATTTTTTTTTTTTAAACGTTTCTACAGAAAAAACTTTCTTTTGTTTTTTTTTCTTTCTTTGATTCTTGGTCTAAAAAGGAACCTTTACTCCTTTGATTGTGTATATTGTTTTGTTTTTTTTCTACGGCACGACAAGTTCACACAGACACACATGACAAACTGGATATTTACAATATTTACAGTCTTTTAACCTGCGCCACCTGCAGGTGGACTTCTGAATTGCAAATTAGTTTAGTCAACATAGACGTAGAGTCTATTTTCTTTCTTTTAATCTTTTTTCTTTCTTTTCAGTCAAACTAATCCTGGACACTGACAGATGATCCCTGTACGGACGGGAATTTAACCATCAACCTTTTTTAACTACTGTGTAAAACCGATAACATTCAGCTAAAAATACTCTCTAATGTTTGGAAGATGTCAGGACGAACAAAGCTACGTATTTGTTTCCTCTAGGACAGACATGGACAAACAATGGCCCGGGGGCTGCGTGGAGCCCAGTTGGCCTTTAACTCGGTCCAACAAACTTTTCAAAATACTTCTGTTCCCCCAATAGATGGCGAAGAAGAGGCTATTTCTTTAGAATTGCTATTACCACTAACTTCTCCTGACCCCGCCCCCTGTCAAATTTCAGATCCTATTGGGAGTCAGAGAGTTGTCCCGCCCCCTGTTCTCAGCTGACTTTAGCCACTTGGACTTTAAGAATAGTTACTGATTGTGGAATAATCCAGAAATGACCGACTGATCAACGTCTCGTCACATCAAGTTCTTATGCTGAACCGAGTTAATCTGAGATTAAGATTGAACTGGTCGACAAGGACGACAAGGACTCAGTGAAGAGACAAAGCGTGGAGGACGGTGATGGAAGGAGGAGAAGAGAAGTTCCTCCCCATCAATGGAAGACATCGAGGAAATCCATCCCTGAACCCAGAGGAGTGTCTGAAATACTCCTGTGATCCTGATGGAACGGAGTCAGAACCTCAGGAGTCCTTCAAGGCCTGAGGTTCTGGACTAATGGTTTAAAAAAAGTTCCATGTCTGTGGAACTAGTTCTGGACGGTGAACCAATCCAGCAGCACCATCGTGGCGTCCTCATGGACTTGTTCTGCTCAGCAGTTAAGACGTGCGTTGGAGGTCCAGAGGTCCAGGAGACCTTCATGTTCCTCAGAGTTCAGCAGCAGCAGTGAAGACGGTGAGTTGGTGAACAACATGGAGATAACAGTAGAAGAGTCTGTTGGTTTCAGTAAAGGCAGCGTCCGTCCTGTGGACCGTGAGTACTGGACGTGTCCAGATGGAAGTCCAAGCCCCGAGAAGACCAGGAAGGGCCTTCAGTTTCCAGGGCATCAGAAGAAGAAACTCAAGTTTTTGGAATATGTTACTTTAAAACTAAACACACCGACCACAGCAAGGTCTGGACCTGGTTCAGGGTTTCAGTGCGTTGTAGGTCCGAGACCCAAGAGAGATCCTTGACCTGAGGTCCGTCTTGGACCAAGGTCCAAGGACCAGGACTGGACCTGAAGTGGTTTTAACTCTAATCTAATTGAGAGTTGAGTGGATCCAACTGTTCCTTCTCAAAGTTCTGCTCCAGTTTTGAACAGTGGACACTATGAATGAATGGACTTGATTTATTTTTCTATTTCTCCATCGGAGGAGGAGGAGTTTCTTCTGTAGATGAAACTGAAGTTTCCACAAAAACAGAACCGTGGAAAAAAAGATCTGAACAGATTCACAGCAGCCGCCGGGTGAACCAGGTCTCAGAGGAGATGTTCACTCAGCTTCAGACCACGGGTGAAGGAACCTGCCTTGTCTCCAGAGTGGGCGAGTCCTCGTCCAGGTCCAAGTCTTCTTCGATGTCCTGCTCTTCAGGGTTGGTCACAGCGATGGCGTCGACGGGAGCTTCGTCCTACAGGGATTCATCACCGTCGTCAGTGTGGAAGTTTAGAGAAGCTTTGTCAACGTTCTTCACTTCTTCACTCACCGTCACCCATGGATGAGACAGGACCTCCTCCGCAGTGAAACGAGCATCAACATCCACCTGCAGCATCTGGCTAATCAGCATCTGAGACACAGGTCATGCTCTTCAGGGTTGGTCATAGCGATGGCGTCGACGGGAGCTTCGTCCTACAGGGATTCATCACCGTCGTCAGTGTGGAAGTTTAGAGAAGCTTTGTCAACGTTCTTCACTTCTTCACTCACCGTCACCCATGGATGAGACAGGACCTCCTCCGCAGTGAAACGAGCATCAACATCCACCTGCAGCATCTGGCTAATCAGCATCTGAGACACAGGTCATGTGACTATTACCAACTCGTGAAACTAAATCGACACAACAGGAAGCTGTGAACCAGTCGCCATAGCAACAACTCAAAGCTTGATCTTCTGAGTGTGGTCCATGCAGACGTCCTTTCTCGCTCACCTTTGCGGGCAGACTGACAGTGTCCCAGTCTGGAGACGGGAACTCCAGCTTCCCTCTGAGGATCTGATCGAACAGCTCCTCCTGGATGTTGTTCTCACTGGGTGACACAGGGACCAATCACTGGTCACTCAACGGCCAATCACTGGGCGACCAAGAGCGTCAAACAGGGATTCCAATGATATTGGCCGACTGATAATGTCGGCATATTTAATGTGTTCATCAATGACATAATCCGTAAGTCACTAGATGGCAGCATTGCAGCTTATTTTATTCATTTATATTGAAAAAAGTTCCCAGTCGGAATGTTCAAGACTCCACCTGGAAAAGGTTGCGTTCACTGACCTTCGAAAAGGAGGAAATCCACAGAGCAGGATGTAGGCGATCACTCCCGCCGCCCAGATGTCCACCTTCAGGCCGTAGCTGTACAGGAAGTGCAGTTAGAGGTCAGTTTCATCCACGCGTCAGTGACTGACAACGGATCGGTTCCTCACCCAGTCTCTGCGATGATCTCCGGGGCGACGTAGGTTGGCGTTCCACAGACGGTGTAGAGCGGCCCCTCCACCACGGTGGCCAGACCGAAGTCCCCCAACTTCAAGGACTTGGTCCCGTCAGGATACTCACACACCTGCAGGTGAAAATCCAAGGTTGGAGTTGACTCTGCTGGGAACCAATGTGTGTCAGTGAGTCAGTGTCAGTGTCAGTACCAGCAGGTTCTCTGGTTTGATGTCCCGGTGGACGATCTTCATGCGGTGCAGGTACTTGATGGCTCCGGCCAGGTTGAAGATCATGGCGCTGGCGTCACGTTCGCTGTATTTGGTCGAGGAGGTGATTGCGTCAAAGAGGTCACCGCCCTAGTGGTGAAAGAGCGATGAACAACAGAAGGGTCAGACCGGGAGTTGCGTCACCTGACCGTGTGACCATGTGACCCACCTTGACCAGCTCCATGACCAGGAAGAGCTGCGAGGGCGTCTCGTCCACCTCGATCAGCTGGATAATGCTAGGGTGTCGAACCCTACGCAGCACAGACACCTCGTTCTCTATCAGGTGTTCCTGCAAACACACGGAGTTTCATCAGCTCCAAACCAACAGAGGGCGCCGTGGGATCAGGACTTTTGATCGGACTTTACCTTCCCGCAACATCGAGCTTTGTCGATGATCTTCAGAGCAAATTCCTGTCCTGTGGACCTGTCCGTCAAAACATCGATAAATTAGTCCAGTCCGATCGAGACTTGGTCCCTCAACAAGGTTACCTGACGTTAACGTCAGCCAAAAAAAAAGACGCTTGATAGGAACTTTATTTCTAAATGTTTCTACGATAACGCAATATTTTCACTTTATTTCGTACACCGATATCGTCCTTCTGGTTAAACCACGTTACTGTGCTGCTAGCACCAGCGTTCTACAGACAATCCCTTCATAATTAAACTGGGTCAATAAAGTGAGCTGCAATGCTGCCATCTAGTGACTTTCACTTGAACATACAACTATTTTTTAGGTCGTCGTCATCATCCATCATTTGATGAAACCCTGGAATTGTTCTCAGGTTTTCTTTGTCAGAAGAAAAAGTGCGTTCTATCCTTACATTCTTGCGGAAATTCCAATCAGCACGATATCAGAGTAATTACATGATATGAGTAAAATTAGAATCGATTTTTCTTCCGGTGCGGGAATTCTAAAAACTTGTTGGGTTTTGCCAAATTTACTGGAGTCACACACAAGGATCTGAGACGTTGACCTCAGTCATGAGATCCAATGGCTGCAGATATCGGAATCAGTTGATACTGGTATCGGGAAAAAAGCGTTTGATAGATATCGGCAAAAGTTATATCAGACCTGACTGTTTGTAAACTAGATAGAGATCTGAGATGTTCCTCCAACTCACCTCTCCACACACTCCTTCACCACAGCGAAGTTTCCGTCTCCGATCACTTTTCCCACCTTGTATTTGTCGTTGATGATGGAGGAGGAAACGGATCGGTTTCCATTCACTGTGTCAGGAGATAAAAGTTAGTTCCCTTCATGAGATGAGAGCAGTAGTCCACACAGGGCTGAGGAACAGACCCACCTTCCACTGTGGTGTCCTCGTCTTCATCGTCGGTCTGCTCCGTGTCCCCGTTTACGTTGGAAGACGATGTTCGACGGGGGGAAATCTGAGGAACAAGAAGAAATGTTAGGAGAATCGGCAGAATCAAAGTCTTCTTCTGTTCACGGACCCACAAGTCCAAGAGTCGGACCTTCAGACTGCGTCTGCTCCCAGGACTGGTGGGGGAGGGGCTTGACCTGGACGCTCTACCAGCTGACTGAGACGCTGACACCTCATTGGCTGAAGACAGAAGAAAGCAGATTAGTGAGCGATCAAGAAGGAAGAAGAAGAAGTAACGTTGGAGAAATCCTGTCATTTCTACTTTGTTTCTACTTAGTGTCTGATATTATATATATTATCTCCCCCTGTCCTCTGTGTCTTCTACTCTGACTCCAACTACCTCCATGTCCTCCCTGACTGCATCCATCAATGTCCTCTTTGTCCTCTTAGTCCTCCATCTCTAGGATCATTCTTCTACCAACGTGTATCCACTGTCCCTCCTCTGAACATGTCCAAACCATCTCAATCTGTCTTCTCTAGCATTGTCTCCAAACCTTCCTGTCTGTGTTGTCCCTCTAATCACCTCATTCCTGACCCTGTCCATCCTTGTCTCGCCTAAAGAGAATCTCAGCAGCATCTTTAACTCCTCCACCTCCAGCTCTGTCTCCTGTCTTCTGTCTATTCCTAGTGTCTCTAGTCCGTCCATCATGGCTGGTCTCACCACCGTCCTGTAAACTCTCTTCTATCTCGTGTCCTTGTCTTGGTTTTTGTTCCAGTTGACTGACGTGTCCTCGTAGGAGACCTCTCTGACTCAGCTCACCTGGACCTGGAGACTTGGTTCTGGTCGGACCTTTTGGCGAAGTCTTGGAGGAGGAGACAAAACCGCAGCCGCTGGGAATCTTGGGAGTTGTAGTTTTCTGAGGAGTTTTCTTGGCTCTGCATTCTGGAGAAATCACAAAAGCAAGTTCTGTGTGTGTTAGTGTGTGTGTGTGTGTGTGTGTGTGTGTGTGTGTGTGTGTGTGTTTTTCTTCACCATTGACAAAAGCCTGTGTTTTGCCCCCGTGTGTGAGCACAAAGTCGTCCTGGGCGTAACGGAACTTCTCAGGGCCGCACGCCATGAAGACGTCGTCATCGCCGAAGAAATCCTGCAGACAGGTCAGCTGACCAAACACACACACACACACACACACACGTCAGATTCACATCTTTTACTTCACTCCACTCATGGTGTGTGTGTGTTAAGCTTCTCCACAGTGGCTTCACAAACACAAACTGACACTGTGGCTGTGGTTGCCATGGTGACAGGTTCCCTGGTGAGACACACACACACACACACACACACTGTGACCCCGTTTGGTTTGTGTGTAAAGACAGTGACTGAGTCTGTGACCAAATAAAATCCCAGACTCCTGTTTATTCCAATCATTACGGCCTCCACTCCCACAGATGGGTTTGAATCAGGGATTTTGGATATGTTGACAATAATGACCTGATTGCATGTATTTATTTATTCATCTATCTGTACAAATCAGGGTCTGAGATAAATCAAATGAACTGCTGTGCTGCCATCTACTGATCGTTTTAAGGTCACACATCAATTGGCGAAGTCTAGATATTTCATTATCAGGTGTAATTTATGGAGGAAAAAAAACATAACGATTCTTACAGATTCGTCGATTACACAGTGTAGCGGTAGCGGTTAGTACGACTGCCTCGGAAATAAGGAGCAGAGAGTCCTGGGTTCAATTCCCGAAGGAACCACAGGCTTAGCGTGTTTTCAGTGGTTAAATTGACTGAATGTGACAGGTCACAAACTCAGTCACACAGAAAATCTTGCTTAAGACTTGAACTGGTAACTCGGAGAACTGGTACTTCAGGGACCTTGTATCTGGGGACCCTGGACTCACCTGTTTCCCATCCAGTGTGTACAGTCTCTTCACCGCCCCAGAGTCCAGTTTGATGGCCTCGGTGATGTCGGCCAGCACTTGTTCAAAGGAATGCGCCGTCTTCTTGTTCAACAAGATTCTCACGGCCTTTCTGGGCTTCACGCCGCTGCGAATGACCGTCACTAGCTTGGGTTTGATGAACTCTTTGTTGTCTCTTCCTTCGCGCCCTTCGGGGCGATCCCTGGCACTCACGCCCGTGCTGGCAGACACACCTGTAGACGCCGTGGAACGAGTGGAAGCGGCACCGCCCGCCCCGGGTTTCCAGCTCGGGACGGAGATTTTGGTGTAGTCCACTTTTCTGTACGGCTCGTTGGAGGCGCACACGTAGCATTCTCCTGAAAAACAGTCGAGAGGGTGGAGACGGTCAATTCTCTTTACATCTGTCTTCATCACCATACATTACTGGGTCACAGGACAGCGATCTCCACCACCTCCACCCTGGTCCCTCATCAACACTCCTCCAGGTGGTCAGTCCACTGAAGGAACCAACCTCCCTGACTGGGATTGGATCTGGACCAGGAGTAGAACCCTGGAGTTCACACCACTGACAGAGACACTGACGTAATGCTGAAGCTTTGCGCTAACGAGAACTGTTTGCTGTTGTTCTTCTACACAACCACAGTTCAACCCATTATCCTATTAGAAATTCTCAACAGTTCTTCCTTTTCCTCAGATGTCAACTTCCTGTTAGCTACTGCAGCTAATATCAGTTCTCTTAGCTAGCTCACTAACGCCTGTGATTTCAGTAAGGTCAGTTTTTTCTCTGATAATCGGAACCCAATAACACAGTCTTTGGGTTTTGCCTGAATCACACACAGGGTTCTGAGGTGTTGACCTCAGTTATGGGGCTAAACAGTGGCATCTATTGGTACCAGTCGATATTGTTACTGGGGAATTTAATGTTTTGACGATATCAATAAAATCGGTCAGAGTTCACATCAGCAGGGCTTTGAACCAATTCAAGGAGTGAAAATAGAAAACTGGTAACATCAAATTCTGGTGTATTGTATTCATCCCAGTTTAATTTGGAGCTGTAGTTCTGCTGAGGTTCTGTTCTCCTATAGTTCTGCTGTAGTTCTGTTCTGTTGTAGTTCTGTTCTGCTGTAGATCTGCTCTGCTATAGTCCTGCTGTAGTTCTGTTGTAGTTCTGCTGTAGTTCTGCTCTACTGTAGTTCTGTTGTAGTTCTGCTCTGCTGTAGTTCTGTTGTAGCTCTGCTGTAGTTCTCCTGTAGTTCTGCTGTAGTTCTCTTGTAGTTCTGCTGTAGTTATACTCCGCTGTAGTTCTGTTGTAGTTCTGCTCTGTTGAAGTTTTTATGTACGTAGTTCTGCTGTAGTTCTGTTCTGCTATAGTTCCGCTCTGCTGTAGTTCTGCTGTAGTTATACTATAGTTCTGCTGTAGTCCTGCTGTAGTTCTGTTCTGCTGTAGTTCTGTTGTACTTCTGCTGTACTTCTGTTCTGCTGTAGTT
The DNA here is from genome assembly GCA_016785265.1 of Paraplagusia blochii. Lineage (NCBI taxonomy): Eukaryota > Metazoa > Chordata > Actinopteri > Pleuronectiformes > Cynoglossidae > Paraplagusia > Paraplagusia blochii. The sequence goes on from JAFBJS010007031.1 coordinate 19,171, forward strand.
GTACTGCAGTCCTGCTGCAGTTCTGCAGTAGTTCTGCTGTAGTTTTACTCTGTTGTAGTTCTGCTCTGCTGTAGTTCTGCTGCAGTTGTGCTGTAGTTGTGCTGTACTTCTGCTGTAGTTCTGTTGTAGTTCTGCTGTAGTTTTCTTGTAGTCCTGGTCTGCTGTAGTTCTGCTGCAGTTCTGCTGTAGTTCTGTTGTAGTTCTGCTGTAGTTCTGCTGTAGTTCTGTTGTAGTTCTGCTGTAGTTCTGTTGTAGTCCTGGTCTGCTGTAGTTCTGCTGCAGTTCTGCTGTAGGCTGTAGTTCTCCTGTAATTCTGCTGTAGTTCTGTTCTGCTGCAGTCCTGCTGTAGTTCTGTTCTACTGTAGTTCTGCTGTAGTTCTGCTATAGTTCTGCTGTATTTATACTATAGTTCTGCTGTAGTCCTGCTGTAGTTCTGTTCTGCTGTAGTTCTGTTGTACTTCTGTTCTGCTGTAGTTGTACTGTAGTTCTGCTGCAGTTCTGCAGTAGTTCTGCTGTAGTTTTACTCTGTTGTAGTTCTGCTCTGCTGTAGTTCTGCTGCAGTTGTGCTGTAGTTGTGCTGTACTTCTGCTGTAGTTCTGTTGTAGTTCTGCTGTAGATCTTTTGTAGTTCTGCTGTAGTTCTCCTGTAATTCTGCTGTAGTTCTGTTCTGCTGCAGTCCTGCTGTAGTTCTGTTCTACTGTAGTTCTGCTGTAGTTCTGCTATAGTTCTGCTGTAGTTATACTATAGTTCTGCTGTAGTCCTGCTGTAGTTCTGTTCTACTGTAGTTCTGTTGTAGTTCTGCTCTGCTGTAGTTCTGTTGTAGTTCTGCTGTAGATCTTTTGTAGTTCTGCTGTAGTTCTCCTGTAATTCTGCTGTAGTTCTGTTCTGCTGCAGTCCTGCTGTAGTTCTGTTCTACTGTAGTTCTGCTGTAGTTCTGCTATAGTTCTGCTGTAGTTATACTATAGTTCTGCTGTAGTCCTGCTGTAGTTCTGTTCTACTGTAGTTCTGTTGTAGTTCTGCTCTGCTGTAGTTCTGTTGTAGTTCTGCTGTAGATCTTTTGTAGTTCTGCTGTAGTTCTCCTGTAATTCTGCTGTAGTTCTGTTCTGCTGCAGTCCTGCTGTAGTTCTGTTCTACTGTAGTTCTGCTGTAGTTCTGCTATAGTTCTGCTGTAGTTATACTATAGTTCTGCTGTAGTCCTGCTGTAGTTCTGTTCTACTGTAGTTCTGTTGTAGTTCTGCTCTGCTGTAGTTCTGTTGTAGTTCTGCTGTAGATCTTTTGTAGTTCTGCTGTAGTTCTCCTGTAATTCTGCTGTAGTTCTGTTCTGCTGCAGTCCTGCTGTAGTTCTGTTCTACTGTAGTTCTGCTGTAGTTCTGCTATAGTTCTGCTGTAGTTATACTATAGTTCTGCTGTAGTCCTGCTGTAGTTCTGTTCTGCTGTAGTTGTACTGTAGTTCTGCAGTAGTTCTGCTGTAGTTTTACTCTGTTGTAGTTCTGCTCTGCTGTAGTTCTGCTGCAGTTGTGCTGTAGTTGTGCTGTAGTTGTGCTGTACTTCTGCTGTAGTTCTGTTGTAGTTCTGCTGTAGTTTTCCTATAGTTCTGCTGCAGTTCTGTTATGCTCTAGTTCGCCTCTAGTTATGTTCTGCTGTAGTTATGCTCTACTATAGTTCTGTTGTAGTCCTGGTCTGCTGTAGTTCTGCTGTAGTTCTGTTGTAGTTCTGCTGTAGATCTTTTGTAGTTCTGCTGTAGTTCTCCTGTAATTCTGCTGTAGTTCTGTTCTGCTGCAGTCCTGCTGTAGTTCTGTTCTACTGTAGTTCTGTTGTAGTTCTGCTCTGCTGTAGTTCTGTTGTAGTTCTGCTGTACTTCTGCTGCAGTTCTGCTGTAGTTCTCCTGTAGTTCTGCGGTACTTCTGCTGTACTTCTGTTCTGCTGCAGTCCTGCAGTAGTTCTGCTCTCCTATAGTTATGCTGTAGTTCTGTTCTGCTGTGGTTCTGCTATAGTTCTGCTGTAGTCCTGCTGTAGTTCTGCTGTAGTTCTGGTGTAGTTCAGCTGTAGTTGTGTTGTAATTCTGGTGCAGTTCTGCTGTAGTTCTGTTGTAGTTCTGCTGTAGTTCTGTTGTAGTCCTGGTCTGCTGTAGTTCTGCTGCAGTTCTGCTGTAGTTCTGTTGTAGTTCTGCTGTAGTTCTGCTGTAGTTCTGTTGTAGTTCTGCTGTAGTTCTGTTGTAGTCCTGGTCTGCTGTAGTTCTGCTGTAGTTCTGTTGTAGTTCTGCTGTAGTTCTGTTGTAGTCCTGGTCTGCTGCAGTTCTGCTGTAGTTCTGTTGTAGTTCTGCTGTAGTTCTGTTCTAGTTCTGCTGTAGTTCTGTTGTAGTTCTGCTGTAGTTCTGCTGTAGTTCTGTTGTAGTTCTGCTGTAGTTCTGTTGTAGTTCTGCTCTGCTGTAGTTCTGTTGTAGTTCTGTTGTAGTCCTGCTGTAGTCCTGCTGTAGTTCTGTTGTAGTTCTGCTGTAGTTCTGTTGTAGTTCTGCTCTGCTGTAGTTCTGTTGTAGTTCTGCTGTAGTTCTGTTGTAGTCCTGCTGTAGTTCTGTTGTGTTGCCTCCATTAGGCCTCAGTGTTGAACAGCTTCCTGCCGCTGCAGCTCATTAGTGGACATTAGAACCAGTCACAGATCAATAGACATGATCAGAGACCAGAAGACTCCAGTCCTGGGACAGAACCACTTCCTGTCGACAGCCTCTATAATCTAATCTCACAGATTATTTCTGACATCACCCCAGCCGCAGCAGCAGCAGGTTTTTGACCCAAACTGTGTCTACTTCCTGTCACCTAGTGATTAGTGATTTGATGAATCTGTGGGTCTGAGGCTCTGGGCCCAGTTCAGGTCCCTGGGGAGTTTTTTCGGGGTCGTCTCCATGTTGAATATCGACTACGCTCTAAATATTCTGTTGTTGATGGAGGCGGGATTAATAATTCATGTGTGTTTGGACAGAGAGAAGGAGACGCAGACGGAGAGGAAGTGAAAGACCACAGATTAGATAATTGATGGAGACGCCGTCCACTGATTGGCTCCTTTACACCAGGCCATGTTTGTCTAGTCACTGATTTATGTCGATTTAGGTCAGTCGGTGGGTAATATGTATATTTGTCCCTCCTAGAAATGTGGTGTCCTAGCGCTATTAGCTAGTGCTAATAACACAGAACTTGGAGGAGGTCAGTGGTTTTAGTTCAGATAATAAGACATGATACTTTTTCAGATGTTTATGTTTGTTGAAGACACCTCAGGTTCTGACTCTGGACGTATCTCATTGGTCCAAAGGTTTAGTCGTCAGCAACTGGAAGAGGAATTCTAGTTGAAAGACATTGAGGTTGATGAAGTTCCTGAGTGGAGGACTGAAACGCCTCTGGTCGCTGACGACTAAACTCTTGGACAAAGGAGAACCTTCTCGGTCCAATCTCAGTGGTCCTACCTTCCACCAGCTCGTCCATGCTGCTGATCTTCTTACTCCCATCTATGGTGTAGATGGTTCTCACTCCCTGTGGCAGGTGCAGATTATCCGACAAAGAGCGCGTCAGCTCCATCAGCAGGGCGTCGTAGGAGCGAAACCGGTCCCCGGAGACGGCGTAGACCAGACCTTTGAAATAGCGGTCTCCGTTGCGGTAGAACCTGACCTTCTTGGCCCGTTTCTCCGAGGTCAGGGCCTGGAGAGTTCTGGTCCGGTAGTAACTGCAGTTGGCGCTGTGGGCCGGGCTGGGAACCAGACTGCTGCCTCTGGAACCTCCGCCGCCACCGCTGCCGACCGAGTCATCCCTCTTGGCCCGGGTGGAACGTCCTCGACGAACCTTGTCTCGTTCGTCAAAGTGCTCCAGCTCCAGCGTCTTGCTCAGGGACATGGTTCTGGCTGGTGGTTGAAACGGGTCTGTGTTACAAAAGAACCATCATCTCCTGAAGGAAGGTGATGTCAACTGTCCACCTGGATGAGGAGATCACACATCTGACACAGAGCAGACGTAGAGATTGTTGTCTAGGACGGAGAAAAAAAAAGTCTTCCCACAGACCTGAGGTCTTCTGCAGACTCAGCTGAAGGTCTGAGGGTTCTCCTCCAACTCTGAGCTCTGGTTCTCCTGTTGTCAGAACTGGATGTTGAACCTAAGTGAGGAGATGTTCAGAGGTGGACCAATGTCCAAGGAGGACATCAGTGATTTTATGTTGATATTATTTTGTGTGGATGAGATGATGAAATGAAGCCCTGAATCATGGCTCCAGAACCTTGGACCAGGACAGGAAGTCCTTCATTCATCTAGAGGAGGCAGCAGTGAAATGATGAGGATGAAACTGCCATCAATTCATTCCCATCAAATGAAGAAGGAAGTCATTCATTCATTCATTCACACCGAGTCACCTTCGGTCCTTTCCTCCTTCGGTCCTTTCCTCCTTCGGTCTCTTCCTCCTTCGGTCTCTTCCTCCCTCCTTCCTCTTCCTCCTTCCTTCCTTCCTCCCCGTCGCTCTTCCGTTATCCCCGTGATGCCGGCAGGTTTTGTTGCTATGGAGGATTTTCTTGGTAGAACCGCAGGTTCTGCTAAAACCGACTCAGCGACCGTGGCTCCGACACCGGGCCGCCGTTGCTGCAGCAGGAACCGAAGCGGGTCTGCAGCAGAACCGCGAACCTAGGAGCGGGAGAACCGGACTGCAGAGGGACGAGGAGCGGCAGCAGCAGCAGCAGCAGCATGGCCGCTGCAGCACAGACACACAGAGAGCTCACAGACCCCCTCCCTCCCAGCTGTCAGACAGGACACCCCCATCTCTATTGTCTGTCACTGAGAGTCTGACTCCAACTCCACCTCCTCCAGAGAACTCCGCTCTGCCCCTGTGACGTCAGCAGGCAGTGGAGCTGTGGTTGGTGGCTTCACATCCCTATGTTCTTTGAACACGTCTGACATACAGTGCAATATAAGAAATATATATGAATATATTTGTTAGGGCCGTCCGATAATATCGACCAGCGATGTTATTAGTCTGATGTGGTGATTCGATATCGGTTCGATCCGGATCGGATTCACACACACACACACACATACACACACACACACACATACATATATATTAATATATTAGGGGTGTGCATATTAATCGTTTTGGATCAGTTTGGATCGAACCGAACCGAATCGGATCGAACGGGATCGATCGTTTAATACTTTTTATGAATCATTCCTGAATCAGATCGTAGCCTGTGATTCGAGATACGAATCAGATCGTTACGTGAGTGAATCGTCACACCCCTAATATACACTATATATATATTAGGGGTGTGCATATTAATCGATTTGGATCGGTGTGGAACTGAACCGAATGGGATCAAACTGGATCGATCGTTAAATACTATTTATGAATCATTCCTGAATCGGATTGTAGCCTGTGAATCGAGATATGAATCAGATCCTTATGTGAGTGAATCATCACACCCCTAATATACACTATATATATATTAGGGGTGTGCATATTAATCATTTTGGATTGGTTTGGATCGAACTGAACCGAATCGAATCGAACTGGATGGATCGTTTAATATTTTTTTATCAATCGTTCCTGAATTGGATCGTAGCCTGTGATTCGAGATATGAATCAGATCGTTATGTGAGTGAATCGTCACACCCCTAATATACACTATATATATATTAGGGGTGTGCATATTAATCGTTTTGGATCGGTTTGGATAGAACTGAACCGAATCGGATCGAACTGGATCAATCGTTTGATACTTTTTATGAATCGTTCCTGAATCGGATCGTAGCCTGTGAATCGAGATATGAATCGGATCGTTATGTGAGTGAATCATCACACCTCTAATATATATACTGTGTATATTTTTATTTATATATTTAATATCTGTTCAAGTCAATTCTCAGGTACAGATGACAAAGACATTTTTACCGAAATTATGTAAAAAGACAATTTCGTATTTATATTCATTTTATTGAGAAGCTGTTGAATAAACAGCCAGTGTAAATATAAACTGCAGTCTGTGAGATACAATAAATACACAGGTGAGCATAGGTGTGGTTCAGTGAGTGAACAGCAGGTGTCACTGTGTCTCCAAATGAAGTCACAGAAAAATAGAATAAATGACGCCTTTAAACCAGTTCTTTCTCATCTCTTGTTTCGCAGCATTTCCATCAACATTTCCATCTGATTTTCTTCCCCACAGTTTGACTGGAAACCAGGGTCGTAGTTCAGGAAGACACACGGCGGCTGTTCAGAAGGCCACAGGGGGCAGTAGTGAACCAGAACTTGGTCATATGTACGATTTTCTCTTGTCTTTATTTTTTGTATGGCTGAATATAACATTTTAAATCCATTTCACGTTTCCTGTGTTTCCAGCGGTCAACAATGCTGTCTGTCTGTCGCTCTCTCCGTCTGTCTCTCTCTCTTTCTGTCTGTCTGTCTGTCAGTGTCTCTCTCTCCCTTTCAGTGCTCGGTGTGTTTGTAGTGCTGACTTGTCCCGTGGTGCAGCGGCGTCAGGCTGTTGGACAGAGAGCCAGAGTAACACCAACAACACAGACAGGACTGTGGTGAGACAGACAGATGGACAGAGAGACAGTAAGACAGATGGACAGACAGAGAGACAGAGTGAGTCAGGTTTATATGTAGGTGAATGTTTCTGGAGTCAAATTTACATCTAAAATGAATGTTATCAATTCTTTCTCCTATAAGAAAAATCTAATAACAGCGCCACCTGGGGGTTCCCCTATTTTCACAGCCAGAGTGCTGAGTAGAGATACTAACTTTTACTGATATCTGATTCTGCCGATGTTACCCAAATGCTTTTTTTTTTCCGATTCCGATATTGAGCGGGAACCAGAATCCAGTGTGTGATTCCAGTTAATTTGGCAAAACGGAGACATCGTCTTATAGGAGGACAAACCATTATCAGTCCCACTGATCACAAAGATTACATCAGACTGATCTTATTGGACCTCCCGTCTGGTCCTGGTATTATTGTATCAATTTTTCCTTCAGTGTTGACGTACATCAGTGACTTTTCGTTGACGTCCCATTTGTGAAATTGTCCAAACACCTGATTTATAATTCCAGTATTAACCGATACTGATATGGACATGTTAATGTCTATTGATTTGTACAAACCACTTTAATTATACTGTATAAGGTTAATTCTGGGTTGTTGACTGAAATGCTGCCATCTAGTGACTTTTTATGGAGCTAGAATAGTCTCAAAAAAGAACACATGTTCTTTCAAGCACATATCAGCGAGCGTATTCTGAGAATAGCACACAAACAACGCTTCACGCTTCAAAATGTTTCTGAATTCTTCAAACTAAGTTTGCGAATTGTCGTACGCGCATGCAAATCGTGCTTTTAATTTGTGAAACTACGCACATACATATTTGTATTATTGAGACTCGTCTTACGCGGACCAGATTCACGTGCGTGATTTTGCTAGGTCAGTCCGTCACCAGCCAATCAGAAGTCTCACTCGTTTGCAGCCAAACACACGGGAGTGTCCCCACGAGGGGACTCACTAAACTGCACCCAAGAACCAAGTTCACATCCTACTGGCGTCTGGAAGCGGCAATGGCGAGCGTTCGAGTGTAAGTATGTTAGCATGTTATAACAAGATACTTACACTCGAACGCTCGCTCTTCCAGACGCCATTTCGCTTTTTCCTGCGATAATGAAAGAATCCTATGGTCCGAAACCTGGATTTTCTCAAATTTGATAAAATCGCAGAAAGTGACGATATCGGTATCTGATCGTCGGAAATAAAGAATTTGGACAACAGTGTCAACGGTTGATATTGTTATTATATCCCTCATCATAGCATCATCGTCATCGTCATCATCCCCACAAACCAAACCAGGTTCCTTCAACGCCGACCTCGGGTTTTACCTTAAAGCAGTTCTTGAACCTCTTGGAGACAAAGTAGAGGATGATGGGGTTGATGCAGGAGTTGATGGTGGCCATGTTGATGCTGAAGTAATCCAACACCAACAGGAAACTGTGGAAACCCATCAAAGACAGACCATCAATAACCATTGTCCCGCTCCGGCAGCTCGCTCTTCCCTTCACTTACTTTAACAAGTCGCAGCGCTGAGCATCATGGGAATTGTAGACGGTCCTCTTCAGCAGTCGACTGAGATGCAGAGGCGACCAGCACAGAGCGAAGATCAGGACCAGGCAGAAGACGGCTTTGGCAACTTCTCTGCGCTGAACACACACATTCACATCAGACCTTGGACCTTCTGGAGCTCAGACGTCCTGGACGTTCAGGGCCGGAGCAGATACCTGCTTCAGGTGTTCACTCAGCGACATCCTCAGACTGCCGCGCTGGTGGCGCAGCAGCTCACAGGTCATCAGGCCGTAGAAAACCACGAAGCAGGTCAACGGAACGCAGAAGTAAAACCCAAACAACCACCAGTCCTTCACGTCTCGGTAAAACTGCAGACACAACCACAAGGTTAGCACTTTTGTCAAACTGAGGCTCGGAGGCCAAACCTGGCCCACGGTGAAATGATATTTGGCCCCTGAGATCAGATTAATGGCGTCCTAAAGTTGACCTCGGTACAGAGACCCTATGGACTGGGTTGTGTTGCGTTTGGACAAAACTAAATGAAGGAATTCTTCATCCCACATCTGCAGAGAAGAGAAAACGTTGACGTCTCTGACACCGAGGAAAAAACGGAAACAAAGTGGTGTTGGTTTGGTTTAGACCGGACCTGGGAAAACTAAGGCCCGGGGGCCAGAGACAGCCCATGGAACATTATAATCCAATATAACATTGTTTTTTTTTTTTGTTGTTTGTTTTCAACGAACCGTCATGAATGGTGTCGTGGGCTGCAGCATGCAGGTCCTCAAGGTGGCGTTCTTGTACGGGAACTCCACTATGTTAAAGCCAACGGCCTCAGGGACGGCCAGGATGACGGACACTGTCCAGATCATCAGGATCTCCACCGCTGTCATCACGGGAACGCCGGTGCCTTGGACCCTGGACCAGGACGCCACAGCACGGTACCTTCAGATGAGTCGAAAAATACGTTAGCTCAACTGAAGATGGAAGTTTGTCCCGAAATATTCTGGCCAACCAAACGGATCAAACATCATGGCCACAGAGAATCGAGGAGAGCGGCAGAAAGATGTAAAGAAAACACGTCCAAAACGCTCTATGGTTTTTGGCCTTACACGGACAAGACAGAATTAAAGACGCTGAGATTCTCTATTGGAGAGACAAGGATGGACAGGTTTAGGAACGAGGTGGGAGGAGGGACAACGGAGACAGGAAGGTTTGGAGACAAAACTAGAGAAGACAGATTGAGATGGTTTGGACATGTTGAGAGGAGGGACAGTGGATATGTTGGTAGAAGAATGAACCTAGAGATGGAGCTACCAGGTAGGAGACAAAGGGGAGATTGATGGAGGACATGGAGGTGGTTGGAGTTAGAGTTCAGGATACAGAGGACAGGGTGAGATGGACATTGTTGACTCGCTGTGGCAATCCCGGAGAAAAGGGACAAGCTGAAAGAAGAAGAAAAAGAAGAAACGAGGGACCAGTCATCGTACCTGTCCACACTGAGGGCACACAGGTTGAGGACAGTGATTCCCACCGAAGCTTTCTGCAGGAAGGGGAAGAGCTTACACAGGAAGAGGCCGAGGACGCTGTCGGAGAACGGCCAGCGCATGGCCAGCAGCTACGGACACACGGACAGACGAGAGTAAACAAGAGCAGGTTTCACCTCCGTCATGTTGGAGTTACGGTGATGATGTCATGGATGTGGACCTTCAGACTCTACCTTGTAGATGGTGATGGGAATGTCGATGGCGATGTAGATCAGATCTCCTAAGGCCAGACTGGCAATGAGGGCGTTGGGTCCGTTCCTCATGTTTTTGTTTTGGTAGATGATCCGGAGCAGCGTGGCGTTCCCGATCATTCCCACCGCAAATATCACGCAGCTCATCATGGTGTTTATGTACTTGAAGGCTGCTTTTATTGTCATCTCCTGAGTGCAGCCAGGGGGCGACATACGAACAGAGGCGGAGGAGTTGGAGTTTGACGAATGAGGATGTTGTCTGATCTTGGCGTCACGTAGGGGATCCGTCTGGTGGACCAGCTTTGGTTTCTCCAGGTCTGAGGTCTGAACGAGAGGTTCAAGTCCAGGTGAGTCTGTGCCGTGGAGATCTGGCAGGTCTGACTGAGATACTGCTGAGAAGTTGGAGAAGCCACCAGATGGAGAAGCCAACACCAGACACCACCAGAGTGGCAGCAGGACCATGGTGAGGATCCTGGTCCAGGACCAAACACAGGGTCAGGGACAGAAATCTGGTTGAGAGGTGATTTTTGGGAATCTGTTTTTCTCCCAACGAAAACGTCCTTGATCCTGAGCCTGGAGTTGTATCTTCTAGTACTTTAGTGAAGTCCAAACAGTAAACTACTGAGATTCCACAGCTGGTCTGAAGCAACAATCTTCTGGAAACAAGAAGAAGACACCACAACAAGATTTTATCAAAAAGTTTGGGTCAAATTGCAAAAACAACACAAGATTTTAGGAAACTGAATTAAGGAACCAGTTCCTCTAGAACTCTGGGACATGGACCTGAGGAACACCCCGTCCACGGACAGAGCTTCTAAACCTTCATCATGGATCAGGACCTGCAGGATCAGCCAGGATCCAAACCCTTGAGATGGTCCAGAAGGTTGAGGTCTGAAAAGGTTGACACGAAAAGATTTTTCTCAAATATTTTTTTAGATGTGTATAAGAGACAGGCTCTTTCTCAAACTGATGTTCACCCATCTGTGTAGATGGTGGGGCTGTTATATGCTCTGTCGTCCCTCCCGTCCCTCACGTCCCTCCCTCTTCTGTCTTTTACAGTGGAACAACCCATAAAGTGTCAAACATGAAGTTGGTGAACTTTTATTGTCACATTAAAGTTGTTGCTGCTGTTGCTGCTGTTGCTCATGTTGCTGCTGTTGCTGCTGTTGCTGCTGTTGCTGCTGTTGCTGCTGTTGCTGCTGTTGCTGAGGGAAACGTTAAAGTGAAGCTTCTTAAAATCCTTAAATTCAACACTGAACAAAGTTCATTCAGAAAAATCAGAGAATTAAGGTCACAGCTCAGAGGAGAGTCTGTCTGTGTCTCTGTCTCTGCCCGTTTATCTTCCTGGCTGTCTGTCTTTGTCTCTGTCAATGTCTCTGTCTGTCTGTCTCTCTGTCTGTGTCTGTATGTCCGTATGTCCATCTGTTTGTTTGTCTGTCTGTCTCTGTCTGCCTGTCTCTGTCACTTCCGTCTGTCTGTCCGTCTGTTTGTCTGTCTGTCTGTCTCTACCTGTCTGTCTGTCTGTCTGTCTGTCCGTCTGTTAATCTGTCCGTCTGTCTCTACCTGTTTGTCTTTCTGTCTGTCTGTCTCTGTCTGTCTGTCCGTCTGTCTCTACCTGTTTGTCTGTCTGTCTCTGTCTCTGTCGCTGTCTCTGTCTCTGTCTCTGTCTCTCTCTGTCTGTCTGTCTGTCTGTCTGTTTGTCTGTCTGTCTCTTCCTGTTTGTCTGTCTGTCTGTCTGTCTCTTTCTCTGTCTCTGTCTCTGTCTTTCTGTCTGTTTGTCTGTCTGTCTCTTCCTGTTTGTCTGTCTGTGTGTCTCTACCTGTCTGTCTGTCTGTCTGTCCGTCTGTATGTTTTCGCAGTCTGTCTGTCTCTACCTGTTTGTCTGTCTGTCCATGTTTCTGTCTCTGTCTGTCCGTTTGTTTGTCTGTCTGTCTGTCTGTCTGTCTGTCCGTCTGTCTGTCTGTCTGTCTGTATGTTTTCGCAGTCTGTCTGTCTCTACCTGTTTGTCTGTCTCTGTCTCTGTCTCTGTCTCTGTCTCTGTCTCTGTCTGTCTGTCTCTTCCTGTTTGTCTCTGTCTCTGTCTCTGTCTCTGTCTTTCTGTCTGTTTGTCTGTCTGTCTCTTCCTGTTTGTCTGTCTGTGTGTCTCTACCTGTCTGTCTGTCTGTCTGTCCGTCTGTATGTTTTCGCAGTCTGTCTGTCTCTACCTGTTTGTCTGTCTGTCCATGTCTCTGTCTCTGTCTCTGTCTGTCCGTTTGTTTGTCTGTCTGTCTGTCTGTCCGTTTGTTTGTCTGTCTGTCTGTCCGTCTGTCTGTCTGTCTGTATGTTTTCACAGTCTGTCTGTCTCTACCTGTTTGTCTGTCTGTGTTGTTAGGGTTAGGGTTCACAGCTCCACCTTCGCCTGCGTTACTGAGGCAAGTTGGATATTTGGTCAGTGATACAAACTGACCACAGGAGGCAGTATTGGACCGTCTCCTGGTAAAAGTGTTTCAGCGTCTGTTCCCCGATCAAACACACACATCAGCCTTGAACAGTGAGTGGATGAAACCACAGGGTGGAAATTGAAGACAGTAAACTTTTATAGGTGGAGGCAGCAACTAATTCCACAAGTTTCATCTGTGAAACCATTTCCTCCACTTTGTCTTCACGTCGTCTCCCAGACCTCAGGTTCATCAAAGTCCACGTTGGTTGGTTGGGATTTTAATGACGTTTCACCAGATTCTGAGGAATATTACTCTGGTTTTTTTTATCTTCGGAGTCTTCCCAGGAACTGTGTGTGTGTGTGTCTCTCTGTGTCCTGTCTCTTATACACATCTAGATGTGTATAAGAGACAGGAGACTGGGTTGGTCAGTGGAGGAAGAACATATCAAACCATGAAAAACCTTTGGACCAATCAGATCAGGACACAGAGGACACCACTAAAAAGTTTTGATGGTGAGAAGGTTTTTTTTCCTGCCAGTTTGTTGTGACTGACACTGAGACGTAGAGTCCATCAAAAAGCAGCTTCTCAACATCAGTATCATGTTGGACTGATGCAGTGGTCCAGAAGGTTCTCCTGATACTTCTTCCTACTGTTGGCTGAGAATCCATCGATAACTGTCTGTCTGTCTGTCTCTGTCTCTCTCTGTGTCTGCCTGTCTGTCTATGTCTCTGTCGCCGTCACTCTGTCTGTTTGCCTGTCTGTCTCTCTCTCTGTCTTTCCATTTGTCTGTCTGTCTGTCTAAGTCTCTGTCTGTCTGTCTGTCTGTCTGTTTGTCTGTCGTCTCTGTCTCTGTCTATGTCTGTTTTTCTAGTTGTCTATGTCTCTGTCTCTGTCTCTCTCTGTCTCTGTCTGTTTGTCTGTCTGTCTGTCTCTGTCTCACTCTGTGTCTGTCTCTCTGTCTCTGTCTCTTTGTCTGTCTTTGTCTCTTTGTCTGCCTGTCTGTCCATCTCTGTCTCTGTCTCTGTCGCTGTCATTCTGTCTGTTTGTTTGTCTGCCTGTCTCTCTCTGTCTCTCTCTGTGTCTTTCCATCTGTTTGTCTGTCTGTCTCTGTCTCTCTCTGTGTCTGTCTTTGTCTGCCTGTCTGTCCATCTCTGTCTCTCTCTGTGTCTGTCTGTCTATCTGTCTGTCTGTCTCTGTCTCTGTCTCTGTCTCTGTCTCTGTCTGTTTGTCTGTCTGTCTCTGTCTGTCTCTGTTTCTGTCTGTCTGTCTGTCTGTCTGTCTGTCTGTCTGTCTGTCTCTGTCTCACTCTGTGTCTGTCTGTCTCTCTGTCTCTGTCTCTTTGTCTGTCTTTGTCTCTGTCTCTGTCTGTTTGTCTGTCTGTCTCTGTCTGTCTCTGTTTCTGTCTGTCTGTCTGTCTGTCTGCCTGTCTGTCCATCTCTGTCTCTCTCTGTGTCTGTCTGTCTCTGTCTCTGTCGCTGTCATTCTGTCTGTTTGTTTGTCTGCCTGTCTCTCTCCGTCGCTCTCTGTGTCTTTCCATCTGCTTGTCTGTCTGTCTCTGTCTCCCTCTGTGTCTGTCTCTCTCTCTGTGTCTTTGCTGTCTTTGTCTCTTTGTCTGCCTGATTGTCCGTCTCTGTCTCTCTCTCTGTCTGTCTGTCTCTGTCTCTCTGCCGCTGTCATTCTGTCTGTTTGTCTGTTTGTTTGTCTGCCTGTCTCTCTCTGTCTCTCTCTGTGTCTTTCCATCTGTTTGTCTGCCTGTCTCTGTCTCTGTTTATGTCTGTTTGTCTATGTCTCTGTCTTTTAATCTGTTTGTCTGTCTGTCTGTCTCTGTCTCTCTCTGTGTCTGTCTGTCTGTCTGTCTGTCTGTCCATCTGTTTGTCTGTCTCTGTTTCTGTCTGTCTGTCTGTTTGTCTGTCTGTCACTGTCTCTCTCTGTGTCTGTCTGTCTGTCTGTCTGTCTGTCTCTCTTTGTCTGTCTCTGTCTCTTTGTCTGTCTGTCTCTGTCTCCCATTTTGATAACATTAATTAATTAAGTCTTCTCCTACATGATCCATATATTTCTGTCTATGTTTTTAATCTTCAGCTCAGTCACGTTAATATTAATCCCTTCATTCATTAAGGTTTTATTTCTGAATCAGAAACAAATTTATGTTTTTGTTTTTATAATTTATTTCCGATGGAGAAACTCCAGTCTACGTAGATAGAGTAGAAGAGACTGGACAGAGGACAGCTGCTGCGGAGCGGATTAAACTGGTCTGTAGGGGGCGCCATTGCACTATAAAGAAATGTTGATCTTGTATTGTTTGTGAAGACATATTATTCAATCAGGAAGACAGTTGGTCTCCAGACTCGATGGGAAGTCCATGAGATGCTGTTGGTTCCAGTGTTTCCTGGTTCTTCATCTCAAGCCACTCCTCCATCAGCTGAAGTTCAGCAGCTGTGACTGATCTTCAACCACGGCTTCAATAAAAAAGAAAATGAAGGTTTTTCCATCACAGCAATGGAAACACCAGAAGGAGAAGAAACGTTCACGACTTCTCCCTCCACTCTGTGTCACTTTCATCCCTTTCATCTCCTTTTATTGTCTTTGTAGCTTCATCTGATGGTGGTTCCATCAGGGCTTTGGACCAGTTCAAAGAGCAAAAACATCCCAGTTTAATTTGGTTCTTCATCAACCCAATGTGGCCTCCAGTCACAGTCAATGGTCTCCATCAGACTCCATGGTAGTCCAGAGATTTGGACCAATCGGTTCTGGGTTCCACCATGACAGTGATGTTCCTGAACCAGAACCAAAAGTGTGGTTCCTTGATGGTTTTAGGAGACGAGTGACTTTGACTGTGGTTCACACAGGATGAGGAAAGAACTAAATATAACGGCTGACGGAATTGATTCTATTCTGGACCAAAAGAAATTATGATTCTGGTTTTGTTTCCTCTTTGGACATTTGATTCTGTGCTTAGAAACTTTTTTTTTTTTTTTTTTAATTTATATATTATTTGTTTTGTGTTTTATTTTGACATGCACTACGTGAGAATCCGGTAATTTTTCAAAATAAAACGTCGGACACCGCTGATCTCCACATCCTCAGCTCAGCTCTGCTTCATGTTACACCGGTCATGTATTGACCTTCATCGCGGTGACCAGGTGATAAAGACATACAACAGCTTCGTCGTTAGTGATGGTTAAATAACGAAGGATAATCGATAAAAGTGAATAAAAAAACATCTGAATTATTTAATAAATTAGCACAACAACTGGTGAGCGTTGAACTTCACCCTCGACAAATATAAATATATATCTATATATGTATATATGTATATATATATATATATTCATATATACTGTATATATCATCGCTCAAGCTTTTGTTTTCGCGGTTTTATTTATATTTTTATCCTTTCGTGACGTCACAGTCTCGCTCACAGTATTACGGTAGTTTGGGCTGAAATCTTCCTGCGCCTTTACTTCTTAGCCTAAATCCCGGTACCACGTGTCCGGAAGTGGCCCCAGTGGCTGCCTCCAGTGTGGCTGAAAACTCTAACATCCTCCAGAGCGGAGCGGAGCGGCGGTGGCTCCGACGGGGACGGCAGGACGCTGAGACCCCGGGACGACCATGGGCCTCCTGGTCAGGATCCGGAAGGAGTGGTTCATCATCGGGATAGTGTTGGTCATCTTATCCGCTAAGCTGCAGCCGGACGTGGGAGTGAGAGGAGGTGAGGTGACCGGATAACCTGTTGGTCAACCGGATGACGGCGTCCGTTGACGGATGAAGGGATCGATGAAGAGTCGTGGAGCTTCATCGATCTTCTCTTCATCGTTTTCCTCTCCGTCCAACAGCCTCGGTCAAACCCGTTAATCGACTCGACTAACTCTCACCGAAGTTAGTCGAAGTTTTGACCACAGAGTGTTTTTGTATCAAAACCCGATGATAAAGTTGAACCTCTGAGTTAGTCGACACTTTAGTCGACTTTAGTCGAACTGATTCTCGCCCTGATGTGTTTTCTGACTGTAATCCCGTCAGATTATTAATCCCACCCCAGTCCTCGTACCTGCTGCTTCAGTGACACGTCACAATAACCGTGCACTGCATCAACGCCCGCAGATGTTTATTCAAGATCTCGTGCACGCGCGTCCCTTCATATCAGTGAAAGGCCATTAGGCGGCGATCACGGTCGTAAAGTTAACGCAGGTTATAATCCCGAGGTTATCAGTAGTGGAGATAAGAACATCAGAGTCTGGCGGCCCACTGCTGCCTCCGGTGGTCACTGTGGGCCACAGCAGATGAACAGAACCACCAGGGAGTGTAGTACAGTGCTCCAGACAACCAGGGATAGAATGACAGTGATTTCCACAATCCCTGGGTTGTGGACCCACATGGCACATGGGTCCATGTGTACTGGGCCGCACAGATAGAAGGATTTAGCGCAAATATTTCGCTAAAACTTTTCTCTGACACCTGATACAGAGTCAAAGCTTTGAGAGACTGAGGAGAAACCAAGGAGTTTGGGAAGTTCCTAATCTGAGAGTCAAAAATCCAGAGAGAGACAGAAGAAGAGACAAACATGTGGTGATCAGACCTTCTAAACTGATGCACCACTTGTTGTAGTCGTCGGCCACACCTTTAAGGTTAAGGTTAACTATTGAGAGGAGCAGAGCTGACGTCTCTGAAGACGATCAGTTTGGATCAGTTCTGAAAGTGTCCTCAGTCCATGGAGCAGTCAGGTGTTTGGTGTGAGAGACTCCTGATGTGATGCTTGTCATATTGTCTTCTGAAGAAAGAAACCAGTCAGACTGGACCGATGACACCAGGGTGCTGCTACTGAACTGGTTTCTCTGCTCTGACTGGTGTCTCCTCTCCCTGTCTTTGTCCTGTCTCACCCTCAGGTCCACTGAGACCAGAGATTACCGTCTCCTACGTGGCCGTCTCACTCATCTTCTTTAACAGTGGTCTCTCACTGAAGACAGAGGTGAGGAGACAGTAGCAGCCTGTGAGGCTGAGGTGGACTCTGAAGACTGATCTGATTCTTCTCCCTCTCCTTCCTCACCTCCTCCTCCAGGAGCTGACCAGTGCTCTGCTCCATGTCCGTCTCCACCTCTTCGTTCAGTCCTTCACCCTCCTCTTCTTCCCTGTGGCCGTGTGGCTGCTGCTCAGGCTGCTGGAGCTGACGCCCATCGACCAATGGCTGCTCAGAGGGTGAGTGGGCGGGGTTAGTGTGAACACCTCCCCTCATACCTCACTGTACCTGAAGGCCTGTGGATGAAGGACGCTATTCACCACTGTCTGAAACACACCTGTCTGTGTCTCTCTGCCTGTATGTCTCTCTCTCTCGCTCTCTCTGCCTGTCTCTCTGTCTGTCTCTCTCTCTGTCTGCCTGTCTGTCTTTCTCCCTGTATCTCTTTCTCCCTCTCTCTCTGCCTGTCTCTCTCTTTGACTGCCTGTCTCTCTCTCTGTCTGTATGTCTCGCTTTCTGACTGTCTG